>APFE030644386.1:56323-99134 GCA_000404065.3 Pinus taeda | reverse complement strand
GTTGTTTAAAAAAAACGGCTCTGAAAATGGCTTCCAGATGAAGAAGTTGTCTTTTTGAAGAAAACTTGTTGAAGATGCCTACGAAGTGTGTGAATGTGGGGAAGTGAATGATAATGTTATATTTAAGAAAATCTGCCCCCATTTCCAAACTTAATCTAATTAGCTCACTTAAAAAAAAAATTATGTGACCCGCTTTTATAAATAAGTGAAAGTCACTTTTACAATGATACTTTATGAGCTACCCTCTACATTGTAACTTAAATAAAAGATAAAGACACTTTAGAATTATATGTGACTCACTTTTTATAATGGGTGAGAACACTTTTACATAGAGTAACTTTAAAACATAAGATACATGTGCTTTTTGAAAAAGTAACTCAACAGAAAGAAAGACTTGAACTCAAGACCTCTATTCTCATAAAGTAACTTTGGACCAAGTGAGCAAGTTTAAAAAGTTAGTAATTTTTAGAAAAGAGAAAATTTTTTTTTTTTTTTTTTTTCAGTCGGAGCTTTGGGGTGCGTGCTTACTGAAAAGACTTTTTGCGTTGCAAAATAAAAAAATAACACCAACCAACATGGACATACAAAAAAAAAAAAACCTTATGGCTTGAAGTTAGCTTTTGCCGGAAACTAAATATTTTCCTCAATGTTTCTAATTTTCCGAGATCACAATAAGGCACAGTGGAAAAAGAGCTTACGCATGAGAAAATCCTTCCTTTCTGTTTCTGATTTGACCAGATCGCACAGAGTCATGGGGCAAAGAGCATACACAGAAATGAAAGGTCTACATCTAGTAATAAAAAATAGAGGGATAAATAAATCGAAATAAACAGAGAGATAAATAGCTAAAATTTAAAATAAAGATTGTATACCTCTAGATCTTAAAAATGATGCAGCTATGGCTGCTGAAAACATTTTCACGTGAAACGAAAGGGGTTCCTCACTGAAACATATGATCCTAACACAATAGAGCAGTCCTTTCGGCCCAAAATCTATAAAAAATAGTGGATCTAGGAAATGAAAGTCAGATGTAGTTTTACCGGTTTCCGATTTCGATCACCAACGGATACGACCCTCAAATAGCTTTGATACCATGTAGAAATTTACAGGGTAAGTTCCTCAGATAGAACACCAAAGGACACCACTCACAAATAGATCACAAATTAATACACCGATATTATTGACGTGGTTAAAACCCTCAAAGAGGGAAACAATCCACGGCCTGAGCCAAAATGACCACTTTAGGCAATTTATTAATAAAAATAATAAAATTTACATAAGTTTCACTCATGAACAGTTACCCATGAACAGTTATCCTACAAATGACCCTCCATTCTCTTTAAATAGAGATCATGGACCAATCGGGTGTTAAGCCATGGATCAAGTCTCGGTAATACCGAGGAGAGAATGAATTATCAGATCACTTTATGTCTAGAACATATCATGACTGTTGGATTGTAAGTTACAAGTGTATATAGTAAAGAAACACACTTTACCTAACTCTACACTAGACCAAGTTATACTTAACTATTTCCTATGTGTCAGAATATCCTAAAAGTTCATGCCAATCATGATGGAGTATGTTCGAGATGTGCTAGTGGAAACAGGACAAGGGGCTCATTCCCATTGTAGGAATTTATAGGGTAAGTTCCTCAGAAAGAACACCAAAAGGACACCGCTCACAACTAGATCTCAAGTCAATACACCAGTATTTTTGACGTGGTTAAAACCCTCAAAGAGGGAAACAGTGCACGGCCTGAGCCAACGTGGCCACTTCAGGCAATTTATTAATCAAAGAATGAAAATTTACATAAGCTTTCTCTCATAGACGGATTACCCGAACAATGACCCTCCATGCGCTTTAAATAAAGCTCATGGACCAATCGGGTGTCAAGCCACGGATCAAGTGTCGGTAATACCGAGGAGAGAGTGAACCGTCAGATCACTACATATCATGACCGTCAGATTGTAAGTTACAAAATGTACAACGGTAAAGAAACACACTTTACCTAACTCTAGACCTAACTCTATACTAGACCAAGTTGAACTTAACTATTTCCTATGTGTCGGAATATCCTAACACACTATAACATGGTCTACAACATGCCTGAGCAAAACCCGTTAGTAGCAAAGGCATCCCTTTGAAGCTGAAACTACTTCCATACCAAATGTAGGTTTTAACCCTATACATAAATTACCTGCAAAAAAATTCTTAAAACATAAAATAAATAATGTCGAGAACATAAAACAAATATAGAAAGATATTTCCCCATAGATCCAAAAACCGGGACTACTGGATTGATTTTTCATTATATTCCTTTTAATGTTACAATACATATATATACATGCTGAAGCATTCATAAACCCCAATCCATAACCTTGGATTAGAACATAACTGTAGTTCCCTTGACTGGATGTACAAAATACCATGGGAAGAAAATCATCATGCCAAAAACCATGTGCAAAACCCATGCACAAAATCATGGATAAGTTCACTTACCATCTGTGGGTCCGCATTCTATGGATCCTGTGCACCTAATGCAATGTACATCACTTGAAGCTATTCGTGGAAAGAATATAACACATACCCAACAACAACGAGATCGAAATTTTCTAGTATTGAATATGACTATCTAGAAATTCATGACACCCTTTCACCTGTCCTAAAAAAGCTAAAGTTCTCTAATGACCAAGAATGATGCTAATAAGGATCAATGTGAATACAATAAATTGTGAGCAAGATGTTTGTTTTGTTCCACTTTTCTAGTTATGCCCCAATTCTATAGGTGTTGACATTCAAAGTTTCGAGCACTAAGGCTGACATGCATGCTATTTGAGCAGGTAGAAATAATTTCTTGAAGTTGTGATCAAAATTGTTAAAGGAGACCAAAATTTTAGTGTGATGCCCAAATGCATGACTCACAATTAAAATTTTGATTTAATATTTCATGTTCTATGTTTGATAGTGGAGCATAGTAGTGATTATAGTTATGAAAAGCAGGCTTTAAAGCCTTCTAGCTACAGAGGTTGTATTTGAGGGTTGAATTTTAGGAAATTACCAAAAGGACAGAAGATTGAACTATGAAAATGATTTAGCATGATTCTAAGTCATTTGGGTCCTCTCCATAGGTTTTTTCCAACTTTTTTGCATATTATCATTTCCCTGAATTTTGATATGATATTACAACTACAAAAATAACTGTCTTGGATGATCACTTTCTTCTATGTTCATTTTTATGATCTTTGGAATGACACTTCAATCCTCGTGTTAATTAATGAATTCATTATCAATTAGAACCAATGAAGAGTGACATAAACTTGTTTTGGAGATTATTAATTTCATGAGACAATATTAGTTATAGTCTGCTTAATGTTATGATGAGATCCTCCCATCCTATTCATTTGGGCGCACATTCTTCACCCACTATGTAGTTACAATATTCACTATATGGTTTTCTAGATTCTTCAATTTCTTATGTCCATATTCATGAATAGTTCCAATAGCCCCTTGTTCATCCTTATCTTCAGCAGCAATCTAAATCAAGTTCTGGCCATGCCTGATACCACTGAGTTTTTAAGGTTATAACAGTTAAGATGGATTTGCATAGAGGGTAAGGCCAATTTGAATCAATAATAATGCTAGATGACACTCTTTTGGTGCACTCCTAAAAGTATATTATAGATGGCTAGATGTGGCAATTTCTTTTATCTTGTAATGTATATTTAAACATGTTTTGAATAATTACAAGGACCAAATGGCTCTACGCCACAATAATTTGGGTCTAAGAAATTATGCATGATTCAGATCAACAAGTTAGGTACCAAATTTGACAAGATCATTATTACAATATAACAACAAGAAGAAATACTTTAATAAACTAGTTGATCATCTTGCAAGTACCAGGGAATTCGATGACTAAGAAATTCTCATGCCTAGATCAATGAAGTCTCACTAGCTTAAGGTGTGCAAAAGTTATGCCAAAGGGAAACATCGAGAAGCGGTTTCCTCAAATTAATCATTTTTGGACCCATGACCATGATTAACCTAATGGTACCTCTCCTCATTTCCATAAACCACTAGAGGAAGTGTCGGGAGGTGGTTTATGGTTTCCCAAAACCACAAGTGGTTTGTGACATATGGATGATGGAAGCCTGGGCCCGCACATATATCCTCGTTGGCTTCAAATATTATTTTTAAAGTAGAAAACGTTTTATAAAAACATTGGAGCACATTGTGAATATGCGTAAAGGGGTGGGGCCCAATTTTTATGCCATTGAAACTATATTGTATAAAAACATGTTATTATAAAATTTAGGGAGCAAAACTATATCTCATTAAAAATAGGGATTTAATGAGATATAGTTTTTCTCCCTAGATTTCTAAAACACCTATCTATATATATAAAGGTGTTTTAAAAGTCTAAATTAACCCTGTTTAATTCAAAATCAATTTTAAAACTATTTCAAGAATTGATTCTGCAATTGATTAGAGAATAGTTAGCTTAGGGAGAAAATAAAAGTCTGAAAGCAAAATTTTGTAAGGATTCAGAGTATGGATTCCAAGGAGAAATGTATTGAAGAAATATCTTTCTTAGACTGAAGAATAAAACCCAATTTTGATTCCATCTTTGGGGTAAGTTACAAACTTTGTTTTTCTTTCCTATGTGTTTCATTTCTTTTATGTCATTCTTCTTTTGCAATAGTGTACAATGAAACAGGGTTATTTAAATTTTAAGACTACGTATTTACTTATTGGTACTCTAGTTTTAATTTAAAACCCTTAATAGGTGCTCCACTTTCCAGAAAATCACTCACAATTTCTCATCTCGTTCACCCTGATTTTTACAGAGTTGAAGTTCAAATTCTTAAATGACTCAACTAAAACCTTGTCCTTATTTATCTTTCCTCTAATCAACTCTTTAGTTCAAAACTATGCGATCTTTATTTTTTGGCCATTCTGATTTTGACAGATGGGTTTCTGAACTAGAGAAGTCATTGCATATCTCATGGTATCACTCTTCGACCATATATCTAAAAATATTTATCAATTTATAGATGTCCTAGGCACTGGTTCCTTTGCAACTAAGAATTGCCTCTAGGAAACAACATCAATTGGCACCATTTCCAAGGACGAAATTGAAATATCTTCCTTGGGTTTCATAAAATTTCAGTCTTGGTTCTTGAAAGTGACAAGAATCAAGATTTGGTTGTAGATCTTCACCTTTTTACTTCACTTTGGGAATTTTATTTTTCTGGGGTTTTAAAATGGAAGCCCCTACATTCTCTTTTGAGAAGTTTTCTTTATGGAATGAAGAATTTATTTAGTTGCAAATCAACCCTCAGAAGTCTTATTTTGTGCATTTTACTAGTGCTCCTATCTATGATTCCTATGATCAGATGAAGGGTTGAATTTCCTAGAAGATGCTCCACTTTATGACCCATATGATTTAGAGGAGGAGTTTGGTGTTGTTCATCAAGCAAACTTATTTACAGGAAAACATCGTGAAGGAGATGAACAAGAAGTTCTCTATTGGGAGAAAGAAAATGGTGATATGGAATTAAAGGTGTGAAAGCTTCAAGAAATTGGTCCTATGCATCTTGTTTCAGGTAAACATTAGTTTTATAGTAACGGACCAAAATTTGAAGAAGCAAAAAATGATGAAAACTATTTTTATCAATTAATATATCTCTAGCAATCCCAAAAAATTGTTGATGAAATATTTTCATCAGCCGACTGCTACAAATTTTGAAGAAAAGGAAGCTTCTAATCCAAATGACTTTTTCTCTCATGAGTTTTATGATCTTGTACAAGACTATATTGCAATTTTCAATGGTCATCAACAAATATCAGTATGGGGGTATGTGTTAAATTTTCTTTTTGAAGAACTAAAGTTTTTCATGCTACCTTTTATTTTGAAAATCAAATTTTATCATGGTATCACTAGAAAAATGATTTCACTTGATGGAGATCAATGGACTTGTCCATAAATATTTTTACATAAATAACTTTAGTATTTGAGCATTTTGTTTCCAAATTTCATAGGTTTCAGTGCATCATTTCAATATTTTAATTAATGAAACAATGCCATAGAATAAGTTTCACGAAGATTTCCTATTTTTACAGTTAAAAGGTTCAAAGAATTTTGACTCCATGCCCAATAGGGTAGTGGCCTATTTTTCTCAGTGTTTTGCAACCAAAAAATTGTCCCTAGCTGGAGCCAATGTTGTAGCTAAATCCTGCAAGGAATAAAATTTGAAGTCTTTTTCAAACAAACTCCAACATAAGACCAAAACTAGGAAAACTTATGAATTATCTATTTATTATTATAATAAAGACTTTTTAATGTACAATAGGGTTTGGATGCGTTTTCTTAATGGATCATCCTAGTGATTACAATATCCCTTTTAAAATTCTCTTATTTGTTCTTGCCATGCCTTATAGGAAGCAGTGGTTGGTGATTTTGGATTAGCAAGGTTGGAA
Organism: Pinus taeda; assembly: GCA_000404065.3. Taxonomy (NCBI): domain Eukaryota; kingdom Viridiplantae; phylum Streptophyta; class Pinopsida; order Pinales; family Pinaceae; genus Pinus; species Pinus taeda. Next base: position 92,653 of record APFE030644386.1, on the reverse strand, counting down.
TTTATGCTTATTATTTTCATATTTCAGGATGTTAAAATGTCTTATTGAATTCCATATTCATGGAAAGTATAACATCTGAATTACCAAAAAAAATAGTCCAAGAAAGAAGTTCCCTTTCAGGCCTTTTGTCATTGCCAAAGTTTGATAAATGTCAAAATGTTGTGTGCATATATATACCAATACTGATAGAATGCCGAGAGGGGTGTATTAGATCTATGGAAACAATGGTATTTATATGAGTTATTACATCAACCGATGACATGTGTGATATATATGATTCGTCCAAGAATGAATATATATAAATATAAAGCCTCAACATATGGTTAGCGTAAGATCACAATGAAGGATGTCCCTACCACTCATTCCAAGGTTTGTAACTACCAAAGACCCCATATTATTGATTTATAATGGAAACAAAGGCAGACTATATATACTCTCCTGCCATTCATATGAGACATATGTTTTTCAAATTAAATCTATAGATATAAGCAAACAACATGGATAACATTTTTTAGTAATGCATAGGAGAAACATTTTCAAAAGCTATCATTGATGAGATTTGAAATTGCACAAAGAGATATTGTAGAGTTTTATTTGTCAAAGAATGAAGGATTTCTGGGGAACTCAAAAACGTTTAATGGCAATGACACCTTATTCCGTAGATCAGAACCATGGTAATTACCAGTATGGATCACAAATCCATTTTAGTATAAAAGGAGCAAAATAGAATACAATGCAATCTTGAAATTAACGCTTCCTTCATAAATCATTCAACATGATTCACAGTTCTTTTGTTTATTTTGTTTAAAACATTAAATCATGAATTTCCCAAAAAAAGAAAAATTCGAACCATGGTGCTAGAGGTCTTAAATCTGTTACAATTAACTTGGTTCTAGGTTTGGTGCCTGATCTTATGTTTGATATAAAGGGTGAAAACCTAAATTACCATACAAAGGATTCTCCTATTAATAGCCATGTTTTTAATATTTGAACCAGTGGCGACATCATGAGAAAGAAAAGTGAAAACTTTTAATGACATGCATTAGGATCCAAGTTGAAATTACATCAATTCCAATATTGGGCATTTGGGCACACGTAGAAGTATCATCGAAGTTAATGTCAGGTTGATGATGGAAGGTTACTTTGTATTCTTCTAAAACATTGAAAGGAGATCAAAGTTTCAGTATTGAATACAACTATCTAGACATTTTTGATGGGAGTTATTTTTAGTATGATTTTTTGGAAGTTTTTACGGTGGGTTTTTCCGGTGTAATTTCTCTAAAATTTGGTAGGAATTTATTGAAATCACAAGTTTGATGGGTAACCTTGTGCAATCCAAGTGCCCTAAGGGTTTTACAGGGTGCTGATCCATATATACAGTCAAAAAACTAGTTTAAATAACACAAATCAAGATTTCACCTCAAATTTTTCCATCGGATTCTCGCACTGGAAAGTCCAAAAAGTCGCACTAAAGACAACTGCTTTTTGATGGCCTTTTGCCTGTCCCAAAGAAGACCAAGTTCTTCGATCACTGAGAATGATGCTAATAAGGATCAATATGTATACCATAAATTGTGAGTGAGACATCCATTTTGAGTTGCTTTTCCGGTTATGCCAAAATTCTATAGGTGTTGACAACTAGAGTGTCTTGCATGTTGTGTCATAGACTAGCGTATAATATGATATTACAACTAATTATGATATGATATTATAACTATAGGAATAACTATCCAGGATGATCTCTTTCTTCTATGTTCATTTTTCCAATATTTGGAATGACACTTCAATCCTCATGTTAATTAATGAAATTCATTACGAGTTAGAACCAATGAAGAGTGACAATAAACTTTTTCTAGGCATTATTAATTTCATGAGACAATATTAGTTATAGTCCTCCTGATGTTATGATGAGACCATCCCATCCTGGTCACTTGGGTTCACATTCTTAACCCACTATGTAGTTACAATATTCATAATTTGGTTATCCAAATTTTGCAATGTCATATCTCCATCTTCATGAACAATTTTAGTAGCACTTTGTTCATCCTTATCTTTAGCAGCTCCCTAAATAAAATTGTGATCACACCTGTTGCCACTGAGTTCTTAAGGTTATAACAATTAAGATGTATTTCTACAAAGGGTAAGGCCAATATGAATCCATAATAATGTTATATGACAGTGTTTTGGTGCACTCCTAGAAGTCAATTGTACATGCCTAGATGTGACAATATATTTTTGTCTTGTATGGTATATTTGAATAGGTTTTGAATAATTACAAGGACCAAATGGCTCTATGCCATAATAAGTTGGATCTAGGAAATTATGCATGCTTTTGGTCAACAAGTTAGGTACCAAATTTGACAGGATGATCATCATTACAAGCATAACAACAATAAGAAATATTATCATAAAATAGTTAATCGTCTTGTAGGTACTAGAGAAATCAATGGCTCAACAATTATCATGCCTATTTCAATGAAATCCTGACTGTTTAAGGTGTGCAAAATTTATTCCAAAGGGAACCGTCAAGAAGTCGCGTCCTCAAACTGCTCATCTTCGTATCTACGAACACAATTTATCCTGACCGTACCTGTCATGCCCCCAATCCTTTTTGCGTTAATCTCCAATCGTGCGATACCGCCTAAGTAGCTAACATGTTCCATTAGTAAGTTACTTTGCGAACCATGCCTAACATTCATCATCTTTCATTGACAATATTAATGTGCGGAATCCATTAACATCATAAACATATAACCATAAACATCAACACAGTAGAGAGGACACCATCATATGCAATAATAATGTTTTATTGTGAATTTTATGAAAATACAAGTGATCGGGAGCAAATGCTCCACCAGTGTTTTTACCCGTGTCATTTTCCAACGGGCGCCCACCTTGTGCACGCCTTGCATGGTGGTCGCTCCTTCACAATCTACACTTCACTGTTTCCACTTGCCCAACTCAGCGAGCACGGGCACCCCCACCTGGGTCACCTGCCTCACCCTTGGCTGGCTCATTTCAACAACCAAATTCCTTGCATGAGTCAAGCAGGCGCGCTTTCGTGTGGCCCTCCACCCAACTCTCAGCCAAGTTCGTTTCGCCGTCGGGTGGGCGCCTTTGTGAAACCCTCCACCTGAGTCACTTCACTGTCGGGCAGGCGCCTTCATGCAACCCTCCACCCGATTCATTCAACTATCGGGCAGGCGCCTTCGTGCAACCCTCCACCTGAGTCACTTGTTCACTAAGTCTCGTGCATGCTGTGTCCGTCTGCCCGATGAGCGGGCGCATCCACCTGCGGTTTCCTGCACCTAGCTATGGCTACCTCACACTTCTCCACGAGCTACTTCGATGAGCAATGGCTGAGTTGCTTCCCATCTCCCAAACTCGCACCAAGTATGTATATGGTGGGTGGGCGAGTCGTGCCACCCGGCCGACTCGTTCACCTTGCCCAGCCGACTTGCGTTCGGTTGTAAGAACTTGTTCAACATGTAGGTTGGCCCGCTCGTCACACGGGACCGCCCCACCATCACTCGTCCATCTAACAACTTCGCTTTGGTCGGCCTGTGGGTATCTCATCTAGCCTACCCACATATAAACCAACGCAACCACACCTTCGTCTGCACAAGTGCCTCGTCCACTCGGTCGCGTTTCTCACTTGCTCGCTAACTTGTCCATTCAGTAGGCGCGCCTTGGCGACTTTCCAGCTACACGGCATTACATTCTCCCCCACCCAAAAGCATTGTTGTCCTTGGCAATCCGGCTCTCCTCCGTAGCTTCCTGTGATACTTTGCAATATTTTGCTTCCATCTCCAAAGTGAGTCCTTCGTTTCCCAGCTATCCTCCTTCGGTGCATTCTTCCATCTTACAAGAAATTCTCATCTCATGTGGTAGCTAAGCCCTATAGATTGAACTCGTAGAATCTTGTCCATCTCTAAGTGAGGCTTTTCCACAATCATGGCTGGTCCCCTCGGTGGTTCCACCCTCTCTAGATGATCAACATCAAGTCTACATCTCTTCAATTGACTCATGTGAAAAAATGGATGCTTCATGTGCATATGGCGTGGAAACTCCAGCTCGTAAGAAACTCCCCCCACTCTCTTCTTCACCTAGAATGGTCCCTCATACTTCCTCGTCTGTTTTCTCGCAGTCCCCTTAGGTGGCTGAAACTGATCTCTGGTAATCCTGAGGAACACCATATCTCCCACACTGAAGTGTACATCCCGTCTTCCCTTATCTGTCCATTTCTTCATTCTCATTGCATCTTCATGCAAACGCAACCATACCAGCTCCAAGGTCTCATCCCAAGCCTTCATGAACGCATGAGGACTCCTCAACAAACCTCCTGTCACTATGGTATGCAGTGTGACTGGCATCTTTCCATTTAACAACACAAATCGATTGTACGCCGTCGTAGAACTCTTTTGAGTGTTGTAGTTGAACTGAGCAATATCCAAGAGTTTAAGCCAATTCTTCTAATCAACCATCACATAATGCCTCAAGTAATCCTCTAGCAATGCATTGATCCTCTCGGTCTATCCATCTGTCTGTGGATGGTAACTCGAACTCATCAAAAACTCTGTCCCAACTAACTTGAACAATGTGGTCCAAAGTCTTCCTGTAAATCGTGGATCTTGGTCCAACATAATGCTTAATGGCATCCCCCAATACTTCAATATGTTCTTGAAGAACAACTTCACAGTTCGCTAGGCTCCAGAAGGCATCTTTGTTGGAACAAAGGCATCATACTTGGAAAAATGATCAACCACGACCATTATCCCATTATACCCCTGTATCTGTGGAAACTGAGTGATGAAGTCCATCAAGACACTCATCCATGGTCTCTCAGGAATCAGTAAAGGCTATAACAGACCTCCTTGCCTCTGAGTATTCGGTTTGTCCTACTGAAAAATGATGCACGTATGTACATGATCCTCTACATCCTCCCGCATCTTCTCCCAAAAGAATCCTCTCTCCAATAATGCCAAAGAGCGACGCTGCCCTAGGTGGCCAGCCCATGGTGAGTTGTGGCATTCCTTAAAAAGGTGCCTCCTAAGCCCAGATGAATTTGGAACATAGAGTCAGTTTCCAAAGAACAAGAATCCATCTCAGAGAAAGAACTTTCATGTCTTCCCATCCTTTATCTGTTGCACTATATTCTATGCCTCAGTATCGGTTTCAACACTTTCCTTGAGCTTATTTTGCATCTCTTCTGACATATGAACTCGACTCCTACTCCTTGCTGCCTAGTCTTCTCCTTTCAATGTTGCAAGTTGTCCCTTCCTTCTAAGGGCATCTACTACCGCATTGTGTCTCCCCGGTATATACTCAATAGTCATGTTGAATTCTTCCAAGAAGTCTTGCCAATGAGCTTGCTTTGCAGAAAGCTTCGGTTGTGATGCAAAATAACTTGTTGCAATGTTGTCTGTCTTGACAACAAATGACTTCCCAATCAGGTAATGCCTCCACACATGAAGACAGTGAATGATCGTAATCATCTCCTTCTCATGGACTGGATACCTCCATTCTCTATCCTGCAACTTCCGACTCTCGTACACCACTAGATGCGCATCCTGCATAAGAACCCCTCCTATGGAAAAATCTAAGGCATCTGTGTGTACCTCAAACGGTCGGTCGAAGTCTGGCAACTTTAGTATCAGTGTTGTAACCATCCTCTTCTTCAAATCATCAAATGCCTCTTGACATTTGTCCGTCCAACTCCATCTCTTGTCTTTCTTCAATAAGTCTGTCAGTGAGGATGTTACTTTGGAGTACCCCTCTACAAACTTCCATTGGTAGTTGGTCATGCCCAAAAACACCCTCATATCATGGACGTTTTTCGATTCAACCCGGTCCTTAATCACCTTCACTCTTCTCGGCCCCATCCGTATGTACCCTTGACCCACTATATGTCCAAGGAACAGAATCTCGCTCTGAGCGACCACACACTTAGACTTCTTCAAGTACAACTAATTTGCCTTCAGTGCCTTGAACACCATCGCCAAGTGCTTCTTATGATCCTCCATGTTGTCACTATACACCACTATATCGTCCAAGTATACTACTACGAACGAATCCAAGTATGGACATAGAACATCATTCATCAAAGTGAAAAACGTAGCATGAGTATTGCACAACCTGAATGGCATAACAAGGAATTCAAAGATACCATACCTTGTTACTATCGCAGTCTTCTTCTTGTCTCCTTCAGCTATCCGCACCTGATAATACCCGTGCCTGAAGTTCAGCTTGGAAAGCACTTGGGCTTTCGCAAGCTTGTCAAAGCAATTAGCAGCCAGTGGCAAAGGATACCTGTTCCTTACCGTCTGTTTGTTTAGTGCACAGTAATCACAACACATCCGTATCTCATTCGAATCCTTCTTTTGTTGGAATAATACCGGAGCTCCATAGGGGTACCTTGAAGGTCTGATGAAACCTACATCAGTTAACTCTTTTAATTGTCATTTCAATTCCTCCAACTCAGGTCTTGACAACAGATAAGGTGCTTTAGCCGAAGGTTGCTTCCCTGGCTCAAGCTCTATGCTATGGTCCACTACACACCTTGGTGGAAGCTTCTTTGGTAGCTCATCAGGCATCAAATATGCATATTTGGCCAATACCTCAGAAATCTCAGCTGGAATAGGCGTCGCCACTCCATCACCTTCGACTCCATTGAACTTCACCGCATATGTCTCCATATATGACTCCTTCATAGCCTTCTCCAAACTTAGTGCAGAAACATGTTGCACCTTGACTTCCCGCCTTTTCCTATGAGTGGGAAAAGTCCAAGTTTGTGACTGTCCAACCAACAATACCTCATCACAGAAGGGGACAACAATTGCCTTGTTGCCCTTCAAGAAATCTTGCCCCAATATCATATCAAAGTCATTAATCCCCATCATTGTGAAGTCCAACTGACCCTTCCATTCATTTATCTGCATAGGAACTTCGTGTGCCAAGCCCACCACTTTAGCTCTAGGGTTCACTGCCTTTACTTCCACATTCAATGGGAAAATCATCAGTCCAACCTCTTTTGCCAACCGTTTTGTCATGAAGTTATGAGAGGCCCCTGTGTTCACCAGAGCTTGAATGGTCTTGCCATGAACCATCAAGTTCACGAAACCCAAACTATTAATCCATGATTTCTCCATAACTTTTCCTTGCATACATGTCTATTATCTACAAGTGGCTTCGATACCATCTATCACACCCCCAATTCTTTTTTTTGTTAATTGGCAACCGTGTGGCATCACCTAAGTAGCTAACATGTTCCATTGTTAAGTTACTTTGCGAACTACGCCTAACATTCATCATATTTCATTAACAATATTAATGTGTGGAATCCATTAACATCATAAACATATAACCATAAACATCAACACAGCAGAGAGGATACCATCATATGCAACAATAATGTTTTATTATGAATTTTATGAAAATACAAGTGACCGGGAGCAAATGCTCCATCGGCATTTTTACTCGTGTCATTTGCCAATGGGCGCCCACCTCATGCACGCTTGCATGGTGGTTGCTCCTTCACAATCCAAACTTCACCGTTTCCACTTACCCAACTCAGCGAGCACAGACACCCCCACTCGGGTCACCCGCCTCACCCTTGGCTGGCTTGTTTCAACACCCAAACTCCTTGCACGAGTTGGGCTGGTGCACCTTCGTGCAGCCCTCCACCCGACTCTCACCCTTGTTTGTTTCACCGTCTGGTGGGCACCTTCGTGTAGCCCTCCACCCGAGTCACTTCACCGTCAGCTGGGCGCCTTCGTGCAACCCTCCACCTGAGTCACCCGTTCACCAAGTCTTGTGCACGCTGTGTCCATCTGCCCGACAAGCGAGCACATCCACCTGCAGTTTCCTGCACTTAGCTGCAGCTACCTCTCACTTCTCCACGAGTTACTTTGATAAGTGATGGCTGAATTGCTTCCCATCTCCCCAACTCGCACCAAGTATGTATATGGTGGGTGGGCGAGTCATGCCACCCGGCTGACTCGTTCACCTTGCCCAGCCGACTTGCATTCGGTTGTAAGAACTCGTTCAACGTGCGGGTTGGCCCGCCCGTCACACGGGACCACCCCAACATCGCTCACCCATCTTACAACTTCACTGTGGTCGGCCCGTGGGTAGCTCATCTAGATTTCCCACATATAAAGCAACACAACCACACCTTCGTCCGCACAAGTGCCTCATTCGTTCAGTCGCGTTTCTAACTTGCTCGCTAACTTGTCCGTTTGGTGGGTACACCCTGGCGACTCGCCAGCCGCAGGGCGTTACAGTACCCCTCCTCATTTCCAGAAATCCCCAGAGGAAATGCCAGGAGGTGTCGTATGATTTCCAAACACCACCAATGGTTTGTGACAGATGGATGGCAGCAGCTTGGGCTCGCATGTATATCTTCACTGGCTTCAAATATTATTTTGAAAGTCATTTTTATATAAAATTGTTGGAGCGCATTGTGAATATTCTTAAAGGGGCGAGGCCCAATATTTTTTATGCCATTGGAACTATATTTCATACAAACACGTTATTATAAAATATAGGGAGTGGAAATATATTTCATTAAAAACAAGGATTTAATATTATATATTTTGTATATATAATATTAAGGTGTTTTAAAAGTCTAAATTAACCCTGTTTAATTAAAAATTAGTTTTATAATTGTTTCAAGAATTGGTTGCAGAACCTATTAGAGAACAATTAGCCTAGGGAGAAAATAAAAGTTTGAAAGCAACATTTTGTAAGGGTTCAAGGTTTGTATTCCAAAGAGAAATGTATTGAAGAAATCCCTCTTTGAGACCAAAGAATAAAATCCAGTTTTGATTCCATATTTGGGGCATGTTGCAGACTTTGTTTTCCCTTCCTATGTGTTTCATTCATTTATGTCATTTTTCTACTGGAATAGTGTACGATGCAGCTGGGTTATTTAAATTTCAAGGCTATGAATTTACTTATTAGTACTCTAGTTTTAATTTAGAACCCTTAATAGGAACTCCACTTTCTAGAAACTCACCCACGGTTTCTCATTAAGCTCACCCTTATTTCTACAAAGTTGAAGTTCATATTCTTAAATGCCTGAGCTAAAACCCCATCCTTCTTTATCTTTCCTCTAATCAACTCTTTAGTTCAAAACTTTGCAATCCTCAATGTTTTTTTCCATTCTAGTTTTGATAGATAGGTTTTTGAACTAGAGTAGTCATTGCAACTCTCATGCTATCATTATTTTGCCATATATTGAAAAATATTTATCAGTGTTTATATATGTCTTGGGCATCTGTTCCCTTGCAACTAGGAACTATCTCCAAGAAATAACACACAAGAATGTCCCAATTATTGCAGAAGAAGAATAAGGCACCTTGGAATCTCTTTCTCCTATAATTAGGGTCATATGATCTTAATAATTTGAAGGAAGAAAAATCAGAAGTTGAAGAGCTTACTCGCATCAGGTTTGGTGAAATGAGTTTTCATTGATTTGACCCTAGAGGTGTGTGGAAAAAGAACTGTGGTAAGATACATTTCACCTGGACACTTGTTTTTGTCTCTTGGGAAGATGAGGAAAATATGAAGAATTGGTATAATGCTTCTAGGGAACATGGACTAGGTGATGAGGCAGGCCCTTCTAATATGACTTGTGTACAAAATATCATTCAAGAAGGGAACCAACAAGAAGTGCTTGCTCTAGTTAATGTTTTCAGGCCAAATAGGAAGATCATACATGATTTTTAAGAGGAGAGGAGCAAGAAATTCAAATTAGACCCAAACACAAAAGACACAATTGAAGTGTAGAGGAAAAGAAAGGAATTAGAAGAAGCATGGAAGAGGCGAGAAGAGGAGTAGAAATGAGAAGAAGAATGAAAATAAGAGGTGAAATGTAAGCATAAGGAAGAATAAGATAAGAAGAAGAGGGAAGACATGAAGAAAAGAAAGGAAGAGCTAAAAAGGAGAAAATAAGAGGAAGCTAAGAAGAAACAACAACAAGAAGCATTATAGAAGCAAAGGGAAGAAGAAGATTGACAAAACCTCTTAGAAGAAGAAGAACACAAGAGGAAACAAGAGGAATATTTTGCAAGAGACTTGAAGGGATAGTTTCAAGTTCAGAACATGAAAGATGAACAAGAGGAGGATGACCAAGAAGCATATATTGTGCCAATCATAGAAAAAATAACCTATCGACCCCCACCTCCTCTTACTAGTGGCCAGATCCCATCCAGTGAAATGGGAAACTTCCTCCACTTGATGAAAGGGTCATGGATATTTCAAATTTCACCTTTGATGAGTTGAAGAGAAGAGTAGTATAGGAAATATGAAGGTATTTCCTAAATGATCTTGAACACCCTATTTCCATTCACACAAAAAGGGTGATTGTACCTACACTAGGAAGAATCCAAGATCAATCGCTAAGATGAATGAAACCTTTGCAGAGGCCACAAAGAAGAATACTAACTTCTTGATGAAAGAAAATGAACAATTGGCAAAGGAATTGGATTCTACAAAATGACAGATAGATCATCTTCTTGTTGAAAATCAAAGGTTGTCTTCCACTAATTCTAATAGAGGAGAGTTTCAAGCAGCTATATTTGAAGATATTCAGGTGCTGGGAGACACAATGAGGAAAGTGTATGAGGAAATGATCACTCTTCACAAGACAATGGTGCCCTTTCATGCAGTACAAAAAGGATTTTAGGAGAAGGTGAAAGTTTTTAAGACAACTTATGAAGCCATAGATGTGATCTATGAATGGGTCACCAAATATGGGAATGCACATGTAGTGTTTGTTAGGAAAGGAAGGCATAATGTTGAGTTGGATAGGGAAGAGATTAGAATTTTTATACAAGTCTATTAACAACTCTACGGTTATGTAACCAACACCATATCAACAAATTCACCACAGTACAATGGATTAGATGCCTTGGTGAGGATGCACATGATACCTTATGTTGGTACATTTTCAGAAGTGAAGGGTAGGAATGTTATCAAGAAAGAGAAGGAAGAGTTCTTGAGAAATATTAGACAAGTTACCACTTAGGATGATTTAGAAGTAGCGAAAACATATGTTCAACAATATGTAGTTGAGCCAACCAAGTTGGACATGAAGATATTCTTATTGTGGAAGATCATACAAACAAGTTCTAAGACTATATACCTAGATCCATTGGAAGGAAAGATTAAACATAACCTAGATCTTTCATTGAAGGTTGGAAATATAATAGCTAAATATAAATCTTGGTACCAATATGTTAACAAAACTACAAGTTATGGCCGTTGAGTTGCAATTTCCTCAAGTTTGAACATGATGTATTTATTTTTTATATGGCTATAGCCACATGTTTTCCAATGTAATCTTGTATTTGAGAATAATAATAAAATGTAAGTTGAGAGTGTGGAAGTACAAGAGTTACATAGGGAATGTAACGAGTTATTAGGGAGCTCAAGAGTCACTTGGGAGCCTAAGAGTTACTTGGTATCTCAAGAGTCATGTGGAATGTCAAGAGTCAAATGGGGAGGTGAAAGGTCACCCCATTTGTTATAAATAGGCCCTCATGCCTCATGAAAAGGGGACTTTGGAGAGTTAGTGATCCAGGTGGATATTGGTGGCCACCTGCCAATTCCACTTCAACCCCAACCATTGTTTCTTTTAGTTTTTCAGTTTCCTTAATTGTAGCACAATTTACTTTTTTTAGCATTTTTCGGGTCCTAAACTTCCGAAGCTGTTTTGAGACCCTAAATGACATTTTTTAAGCAATCTACTACCAATGACTTTCCATCTAAAATAATCTTTTTCGTCATAGTCCTTGGAGAGATCTTTCCAATGGGTTATCATGTGTGTCAAATGGAGATAATATGACTAAGTCGCGACCCCAACAAGTTAGCTGTCCAACTCACCCCAACGGGGCGCATAAACTCTTGGTGTTACATCTCCTCGAGTTATGGTTTTGGTTGTTTAGGGTTTGATCTTATTTAAAAAGGTCCTTGAGCCTCACTGTAACGTAGTTCAGAGGCATGTAGCCGCCACATCTCTTCTCAGAGATAAACTACCATCACCCGAGCTAGTCTTATTTCCATTCAGTTTGTAAGCATATTTCAATATTTGATGAAGCGTTATTTCTATTGCATCTTTGTATTTATGGTTATATATATAATTTGTTGTGTTCCTGTTTAAATCCATTTTAGTGGTATCAGAGCAATCTTCTCTTTCTCTATTTTTTTTGGATGTCCCCAATGAGGTCGGGATATAAGGAGTTAGGGCTTAAATTGGTTGAACCTTTGCAAGACCATCCTGGCAAATCCCAATGACCTCCCATGGAAGATGAAAAGAAAGATGAGGGGGCAAGAGATCCTATCAAAATCTTGCTTGAGGAAGCCCTCGATTGACAAAGGAATGTGATAATGGACAACTTTTCCCAGATCCTTCAGCGGCTACCCGAGGGCAATGCATCTACTTCTGACAGCTACTCTGGAAGTGCCACGCCCTTTAAGGTACAAGTTAACTTTGACATTCCCATATTTGAGGATCAGATAGATGCAGATGCTGTAGATAAATTGTTAAATATGCTAGAAGGATATTTTTCCATTCATGATTTTTCCAGCTGGGAAAAGATCACCTTTGCACTTCTCAAAGCAGCCCCCCACGTCAAAGACTAGTGGGAAACCTATTGTGAGCAGAAGGATGAAAGTAAAAATTCACTATTTTCAGTTGCACCCACTTGGAACTCATTTCTAGATGCCATCAAGGAGAAGTACTACCCTGTCAGGAGCTACGAGGATAAATACATAAAGTGGACAATGTTGCGACATGGAAGGGACCAAGATGTGTCATAGTTTACTAATGTTTTTCATACCCTTCACACAAAGTTGGGTATCAAGGATTCTGAGAAGCATTTGGTTCTCAAGTACCTCGGCTACCTGTACAAGTACATTAAGGATGAGATGGAATTCCTGGACATCTCCTCGCTCGACACGACATACTGATATGTGATCAAGATCAAGAGAAAGTTTAAACAGAAGAAGGGAGACTTTGGATCCATGAATCTGAGGCAAGAGAAAGGTGCCCCCAAACTGCAGAACAAAGGACAAAGCCAAGGTGGTTTGGCCCAGGAAAACCCGCTAAAGCTACAAGCAAAGAACAATGCCACGATGTCGAAGAAGGACATGGGAAAGTGGTGTGAGTTCCATAAGAGCTCCACTCACAACACAAGTGAGTGTTGGGCCAAGAAGTCACTGTGACTGAGCTAAAGGCTTCAGAATTAGATGCTTGTAATGACTCTGAGTCAGAACCTGACAAGGGGAATGACAAAGGGAAGTAGATTATTGATGTCGAGCCCAATGCCACTGTTTCCCCTGTTAGCGTTTGACATTTCACCTTAGGCTGAGAAAGGCAAATCTCAAAGCTACATCAAACCATTCAGCCTCGTAGCTAGCCCTACGGGGTAGGAGAAGGCTCTCTCCGGTCTCTCTTGGAAAATTTTCAATTAGGGAGAAGACCAACAAAGTAACACTGATATTAGGCTAGTAAACTGATAAAAGAATTTGATTTTGGGGTTTTTGGGTTTCTGGTGGCAAGTTGAGGAGAGGGCAAATTTGGCTGCGGGGATGGGACACAGTTTCTGCAGGGGAGTCTTTGGGGCGAGGTAGGAGGCCGTGCTGATGTCTTTGACTGAAGTGAATGGTAAGGATTGAAAGAGAGAAGGCTAAAGAGAGAAAACAATGAATTTGAATTCTCTTTAAACAGTAGAAAACATCAAAATTAAACAAACTTAAAAGCAGAGCATGACAAGCATGAATTCTTACTTTATCACTTCATTTGTTTAATATGCAGAAGTATAGAAGGAAAATGAAACACATAACAAAGCTTACGATGACTGAAGAAACACACCACCAACACATGAGTCCACAAGAATCCCAAAGATGACTGCAAAACCCTGGTCTTCCTTGCCAAAAATTGCAGAGATACAAGAGATAATACAATGAGCTAATCCTCTCTCAAGAGTCCAACCTTCCAACCTCTGAAAATGATTGAGAAAATACATAATATAGGAAAGCCAACCTCTTCCCTTGCCTCTAGGGGTTGAGCTCACTATCCTAGGAGCTGTTTCAACCACTTCTAAACTAAGCACTATAAAATAGGCAGTCAAAACAACTTGCCTCTATAAACTTGGAAACCAGTTCATACATTCAATTTTTACCCTTTACATGAATGAATCTTCTAGAAGTGTTAAAAAAGAGTAAAAGTGTCTTAGATTTGCCATAATTACATCAAATATAATCATCTTTCACCCCAAAAATTCAAACTGGAGCCAAACTGCGTTTTCTGGGCTGAACTGGTCAAATTTGGCAACATTTCCTCAACAGGTCGCACACCTTTTCTCAACGGGTCGCACACCTTTGCAGCTCTGTTTGGAGGCCTTCCTGGTGTCAGAACTGAGCAAAAGTGGGCTTGTTGGAAAGTTCTATGAGTCTACTTTCCAACCCAACTGGAATTTTTGAATTTGGAGGTCATTTGCCCTGTCAAAACTTAATTCTCCCAAGACTGGTTTCTGCAACTCAAAAAAGGGGCAAAAAGTCAAAATTTTCATGTATTTTGACCTTTTAGAGGCCCAAAACTTGATGAAATTTCTTACTAATGGATGAGAAAGTGTAAATTTTCATGCCAAATCCAAAAATTCTGAGTTTTTTCCAAACGGAGCTACGATGACAAAGGGTCTCACCGGGGGTGAGACCCGTTGAGAACCGAAAACCTGTAAATTGCACAAAAAATTCACAAATGACAAAATTTTCTCCAAATTTCTTGAAATTTGGGTTGGGAGTCCTCAATAGAGTACCATGCTCAATCAAAGAGGCTTTGGCCAAAATTTGGAGTGGATCGGGCGTTTTCCTTCGTTTTTGTGCTTTGGCCAACCGTCCTTGGAGCACCTTCGTTCTCGCCGGTATTTTTGACATTTCTTTAAAACCATGACACCTGTGAAAAACGTGAAGGAGGTTTTTCTTCCTTGGCATGTTGTGGACAAAAACCTCTCTCAGTTTTGAAAAAGTCATCTTTGATTGCTCAGAAACATCATTTTAGTGAAACTTATCCCGATGTGTGGAACAAGGGTTTTGGTCGAAATGAAGCGAAATTGAAGGGGATAAGGGTTCCTAAATCTTGAGGAAATTTTTGGAGTGGGAGGGATGTGGGATCAGGGAAATGGAATGTCAGAATTGAGTGAGGGGAAAGGTCCAAAGAAAAAACACAGGCCCAACCTAGAAAATTGCCAGGTTGTAGCTAGAAACTTGGTTTTGTGGAAAATGATGAATTTGGCGATCTAAGGGGGAAGTGTTTGATAAGGTACTTTAAGGATAGGGGAAGGTGTATGAACATCTGGATACAATTTTTGCTGATGATTTGACCATCCAAGAGAAATTGGCTTCAAAACCCTAGAAGAGGGAAATGAACTTGCCAAGGCACAACTGAAGCATGAACAAGGTGTAAAATGACTCATTAGACACTGACATGATAATGACAACCCTACGAATGATGATAGACACAGCTGAATGATGACATAGAATGACATTTGGGCAACTTTAGAAGGAGTGAAAACAAACCCTAGACCTAATGCCTAGTGACCAAATTTTGCTTGAAAACTCTTTGAAAAGACAAAATTTGACCTTAACACTCTGAAACCACTTTGTAAGAGCATATTTGATCACTGGAGGAAGGCTGGAAAGACTGACACTAACATGCGATGATCGCGATTTGCGATGATGGACCTAAAACGATATATATTATGTTTTATAATTGTGGCGGGTCCATCGTATCGCACAACATATTATATATATATATGGAAAGCACCGATTGCAATGAGCGATTGGATTCCTAACCTGATAAGTTTATGTGCTATATTTTATAAGTCAGCGTGTCCGCCTTATCGTGATTTTTATTGATATTCACATATATTTGTTATTTACGTTGTTTTATATGAATTCCTATTATAAAGCATTATAATTGAAAGGCTGGAATTTAAGCATATATATATTATAATTAGAAGCCCCGATGGGTCCACAAGGCGTATTAAAAGGCAAATTTCAAACTATAAGGCAGGATTTCAGGTAGAATGAAAAGGGTAAGTGGTTTCTAGTGGAAATCACCCGATCCCACTTATCATTCAACACGTAGTAGTCAAGTGGAGAGAGGAAACCACCCGTCTCGGGTGGGTATTCTTCGGGCTTATGTCCTACCCGAAACCTTTACAGACCATCCGATCTGAAAAGTGTAAATCAATGATGGAGATGAATCGGCGGGAAGTATACCTTGGGAATTGTGTTGAGCCCATATTGGAAGTGGAAAAGCATGTTTTATCATATATTTTCATTATAAAAGTTTTACGCATAATTCCAATATTTTCATAGTTATTCAGGCCTAAGGGTGTATAAATTAAGTTTTACAGGGATTTTCAGGCTGATTGCAATTTGCGATGGAAGTCAATGGAGCATTGAATGGGTGGATTTGATATGTTTATAAATCAAGATTTACTCTTTTGAGTTCCGGATTAATCAAAAGTTCATGTTAATTTCGTTGTGTAATGCAGAAAATTAGGGTTAGAGCCAAAGCTTAAGAGGAAGATAATCCGATATATTTCTTCACATTTTGGCCAATTAGAATGCCCATGTAAGCCAAGGATTACACAAACTAAGTGTATTTCATTACAGATAAGACGAATTAAGCATCATTAGGGCATTCACAGAGGAATTCAGCAGCGGACCAATGGAGCAAGCCAGTAGTTATGATCCCCTCTTGAATCCAGTTATGTTCTTGTTATTTCATGTTCTTTGAGGTGTCTTTTACCCTTTGTAAAATTCTGTAATAAGTTTTTACTTCATATAGTTAGAAAAGCAGTTAGATAGTTTGGGAATTTTTAGAAATCAACAACTGTTCTACAATGTATAAAAAGAGGAAAATTTACTAAGGGAGGGTTCAAATTTTGGAGAATCCATAGACTAGGCCACTGTATTCCTGATATCATCATTGATTAATGAAAAAAGCAGAAGTTTCCATCAGTTGTTGCATATAATTTTGTAAGCTTATCTATCATGTGTCATGCTATGTTTTCTTCTTTTCAAGTATAGTAATGAAGCAGCAAGTCTTTATTTGCTTATGTAGATAAGGTTAAAATTCCTTAAAGAGCGCTCCTATACTTGAAGTCCTCACTTCCTTTCTAAATTATAAATAGTAATTTATGTGAAAGATCAGCATATTGTCTATGATTCAGTTCTCATTATCATAATTCCTCTAAGTTACTGATAGTAGTTTCTATGAAAAATCAAAATATTATCTTTAAATTCTGCTTGAAACCTTCTTCATTCATCATTTATATCTGGTAACAAATCACATTCTAAGATGTTCTGGTCATACATGTATTAAGAGTTAAAGACCAAGTTTTCCAGGTATTAATGTCTTAAGCACAACTTCCCCACATCCAGGAAATTGGTTTCTTAAGGAACAACAAAAACCATGCTTGTGGCAGTTGTAGCATTCAAATTTTTATAATTCCCTTTTGAATATTCTATTGGGATCTCTGGAATCTGGAGCAACCTTTTAGATGGTCTCCCTCTTCCTTTTCTCTTCTTGTCTTGAGCAAGAAAATGCAAAGGGATCTCCTTCTTCATGATTTTGAATCCTCGTTTTGGATATCATCCTAAATTATTCTTGACTGCACTTACCAACGAGCTCATCAAATGTCAGGAGATTTTCATTATTGTTAATGGTAGTAATGAAGGTTTCCCAAATAGGAGGAAGACCTTGAAGAGTGACCAACACCAATTTTGTATCAGATATGGGATCACCAACAGTTTTCAATTGATCTCTTAGTTGGTATATCCTAATGGGATTGCACAGATTCTCGCTCATTCATATTCATGTCCTTGAGTTGATTCTTTAAGAAGAGGATATGATTCAAATTGTTTACCTCATATATCCCAATCAATGTATCGTAGATGTCCTTAAATTTGTCCAATTTTCCAACATAAGTAAGAAAATTATCTTTAAAGGAATCAATAAGAATTTTCTTGGCTTTGATCTCAGCTTTTATATTTGGACTTGGCAACAATGGGAGAATTTTCTGGATGCTCGGGTAATTTTCCTTCCACATATTCCAAGACATCATTTTCATCCAATATCACTTCCAACTTGATCTTCCAAGCATCAAAATTTTATGAGTCACCGAGTTTCGCAGAATCCTTGAAGTAAGAGGTGGACATATTGACCAAGTCAATAGGCTCCTTCAGCTTCTTCCAAATATGATTGCTCTTGCCTCTTGTCACCTTGGGCTTGTCTTCACCTTAGCTTTGATACCATGTTAAATTTTCCACAGTTCTATGTTATTACAATCACTTAACCCAATCTTTTCTTCAATTAAAAATCACTTCCAAATCAATTTATTTTGCCAATAACAAATAACAATTGTAGATAGAACAATGAATGTAATGAACAATAGAAGGCTATCAAGATCAATAACAAGAGACAGAGGATTTGGTCAAAGACGAGGGGAAAACCTCATAAGGGGGAAAACCCTTTCAAATGCTTCTTCTATTAAATTGTCATTAAATGTTCAGAGAGAGATACAATAATTCGATTCATCAACAAAAGATTCAAATTCAATTCTTTGACTATCCAAGAGATCAACCAACCAATATCCAATGAATGAGCCTCAAAGTCAATCTGGTCAACAAGTCAAAGTCTACAATTTTGTCACAGTCAACAACAATCAATGATACACTAAGCAGTCCACGAGTCAAGAGTCAAACTACTCTAAACAACTCGGTCAAGGCAACATCAAACTCGACCTTAAACTATTGGTCAAACTCATTAAAAATAATCAGCGAGAACTCAGTCAAAGGAGAGAAAAAATCCACGATCAAACTTTAGATTCCCTGCTTTCAAAGTCTGGGGTCAATAGAAGTCAAACTACTCAGAAAACTTTGATCTATGTGCCAAAGAACGCAACCTCAAAAAAAGATCCAAATTAGGTCAAAACAAGTCAAAGTTGGTCAACAAGCTGGTCAAACTGTCCCAAACAGGAAAACTTCGGCCAATAGAAAGATTCCTCCTCCACCTCGAACATGTGAAAAGAACTTACAATTTTCAGAGTTTTATGAACCATAGAAGAGAAGAAATGAATGTGTTGAGGATACTCCAAAGTGATGTGCCTTGAGGTGTATTTATATGGGTTTTAGGAGACCCAATTTGACTTCTGGACTGACTTGAAAGTTTTGTGCACATGTGAGTTTTCCATCAAAAATTAAAATTTTCCTTGAGCAAATTAAATTCTTCCAAGGGAAAAGAGGGTTTTCTTTGGATGAGGAAAGTTTTCCAAAGGAGGGAATTTGTCCCTTAGCTGCCAAATTAATAGATGTCGACACTGACATGTGGCCATATGGAAGGAAAACATGTGTCATTTGTATTTGGTCTTTTTGCTTAACCAAGTGGGCCAATTTCAGGTGACATGTGGCACCATCTAGAGGATCACAGGTGGCATGATGATATCATGACATCAAAAATACGTGGGAGAGGAAAAATGACATGGCTAATATGATGACATGGAAACACATGAGGGTGACACATGACAAGTAGATTCAACATTTTTGATTGGCCAAATAGGCTTTTGGTGGGTAACACATGGAAGTACATGTCGCATGCATTCATTAGTAGAAGACACATGGTAGTCTCTAATTAGTCATATAGAATGACATGGATGACAATTGGAAAGTGAAGTGACCCTCAACCATCGAGCCATCGATTCGGTTGAGCAAGAGTCTTTGGCTAGCGGCCAACACCCAAGATCCATTAGAAAGATTAAGGTTATGGTTCCTACCATCATTGTTGAGAACCAATGTTAAGCACTCAAATAAGTTGCAGCAAGTGGTCTGGGCACCATAGAATCTATGAAGAATTGTAAATGGGGAAGTACTTGAGAGAAAGCTTGGGTTGTTGAGACACTCAAACAAGAACTCCATGGGTAAATACCATTGATGGATTCCATGGTAACTGAAGGGCCAAAACTATAAAATAAAATGAGAACAATGCAAGAAAGTTGGACGTTGTAATGAGAAATTGAAGTTGTGAAAGGAAGAGTGTTGTTAATGTAAAATTTGGGTCGTGAGGTAGGTGAATAGAAAACCTAAAGCCGCTATGCGAGATGTAGAACAAATGTGTGTGACTTGTTTGAGTGCAGTAATATGGGTTTGTGTGTATGAGAGAAGAATTCAGTGAGTAGCAGTGAAAGGCTAAGCAAAAGAATTGTAGAGAAGAAAGAAGATTTGAATTGTTGATATGAGCATGTTTGTATTGTAGTAGAATATCTAGCTGGCTAGGAGCTTAAGTAGTGAAAGTAACGTAAATGATTCAAAAGACTTAAAGGAACAAACCTTGTGGGTCTAAGTTTGAAAATGGATGAAAAAGGGGTCTATTAGGAAAAGCAAGTTGTTGCCAGCATATCAGGGAGTGGGTGCTTCCTTCAGGTTGGTGTTAGTAAACATCAGGGAGTTGGTGCTTCCTTCAAGTGGGTGGCTATAAATTCAAGGGATGGGTGTCTCCTTCTGGTTGGTCTCCTTATGGTTGGTGCCAAAAAAGCTGATGTAATAGTAGGTTGCAAACTACAAAAATATTTAAACATAAGTTTTGTGGTTTTCCATATGTGTGTGTGTGTGTGCCTCTCATATGTGTATGTTGTTTGATTTATGGTGATGTAGTGTGATTGATTAGTGATAGCATCAATATTTTTAAAAATTGTTAAATTTTACATAATACGACTTCACCTCCCCTCTCAGTATTATTCTAGTTTTTAACAATTGGTATTAGAACTGGTTCCTTTAGCAGTAGTCTAACAACTGGAAAGTAGATTCATGACAATGGTCAACTAGGATGGAAATTCCACCAACAAAGCCCCCATGTTCACAATAACAACTTATGAATTTTGGAAGGTATGAATGAGAACCTAAATAATGTTTCTTAGTGCAGATATTTGTGACATAGTACATAATGCCTATGAAAAGCCACATGCACTGGTTAATAAAGATGATAAGCCAGAAGTTACTCATAATGCTAAAGCGATGAATGCAATCCTAAGATACATAGGATAGTATTATGAGTTGTTATGGAAGTGATATTAAAGTAAAGAAAGTTGAAATCACATTGACATTGGATCAATTGCATGGAACATTGACAACCTATGAATTGTAAACTTCAAAAGGAGAATTTGCATAAAGTAAGGCTTCCTTCAAAGATGGTAGAAAGAGTAAAGAAGATCTAGAAGACTAGAGTTATGGATCTAATGACGAAGAGGCAAATCTTTTCAGAAAATGGAAGAGAGGATTTGGAAAGTCCAAAGGTTCGTTGTCTTTCAAATGATTTAATTATAGAAAAGTAAGTCATTATGCATCTAAACGTCCATACAAGGAAAAAAAGAATGGACATGATCATGAAGAGAAAAATAAATATAGGGAAGTAAAGAAGGAAAAAATAGTTCAAAAAGAAGAGTTTTTATACCCAAAAATACAACAATTCTTTAGAAGATGAAGACGAGCTATCCTCCAATGAAGAAAGAATGAAAGAAACAACTAAGGATTTTATGCTCATGGCCTTATAAACTCTAGATGAAGGACAAAATGAGTTTGAGGAAGAAGACGTTGAAGCAGACCTGTAAGGTGAACTGATCAGTGCCTTAGTAGAATTCAAAGGCATAGGAACAAGAATGAGAAGCAGAAGGGGATGCTAACAAAATTTGATGAGGGAAAGGATAAATTTAAAGATTCAGCGACACCCCTTATGAAATTTAAGTTGGGAGAAGCAAAGAAAATTGAAGACAACTTATTAACTCAACTCAAAGAGAAGGGAAAGGAGTGTGAAAAACGAGAAGAAGAAATAGTCTCCCTTAGAAAGGAATTAGAAAAAACCAAAACTCAGTTGAACCACAACTTAAAGTTTATTAAGGGATCTAATAAGTTAGATGATATTTTGAGTATTCAGAGATCCACTTTCATGAAAATTGGTTTGGCCTATGAAGGAGAATCAAGCATCAAGAAATTTGAAGATAAAGGACCAATCAACTATGTTGAAGTAATTGAAGGACCAACCAACAATGTAATCAAAGTAAATGAGAGGGGCCAACAACAACAAAAGAAAAGTTATTACAAAAATTTAAAAATTCATAGCGATCAAGGGAATATGTAGCAAAGACCTCATCCCTCTCCAAGAGAAATCCATCAAAGAATAAGCAAATTGCTCCCTCAAAGAAAATTTGCTCCCAATTACCAAAATATTTTCAACGGTTATTATTTTTCTTGTACAAAATTTGGACATAAGTTGTAGAATGTAGAGCATATCTTGGAAACAATCAGATAAGAAATGAAATAAATGAACCTTATCAATCAAACAGAGATAAAAATTATGTAAATACACATAGAAATAATCCCAAGGAAAACAATCATTTTGCTCCTCTATTTGATGGTGTTGAATGTTATAATTGTCATAATTTTGGACATAAAGCGGTCAAGTGTAAAACCAAAAAATGCATATGAGCTTTTCACATTAAACAAACACAAGAAGAACCCAAGACCTAGAGGAAGAAAAGGAAGAAAAGAAAGAAGAATGTGATATTTTTCTATATTCCCAAAACTAGGGCAGTTATTGGTATGTAGATAGTGGATGCTCTAAGCATATGACTAGTGATAGAAGCAAATTCTTATCATTGAATGAAAGGAAGATGGGAAGTGTCTTTTTTGGCAATGATGCCCCAGAAAACATCAATGACAAAGGAATAATGAGGTTGGATAATGGAAGAGGTAAAGCTCATAACGTTCTCTTTATAGATGGGCTCAAGCACAATCTATTCAGTGCAAGCCAAATGTGTGACCAAGGGTGTGATATTACCTTTTGCTCCAAAGGTCATGAAATAAAATCATAAAACACGGGGAAGGTAATAGAAAAGGGTGTGAGAACCTCAAATAACGTGTACATACTCAAGGAAGAAAATGATAACTGTTATTCAGGGAAGCTTGATGAGAGTTGGTTGTGGCACAAAAGACTAGGATACTTGATTTTTGACCATATTGTGAAGCTCAGCAAAAAGGGAGTTATATGAGACTTACCAAAAATTTATGAGCCATGCAACACAATTTGTAAATAATGACACATTGGATATAAAATATAAGTGCCTTCCAAGATCAAAGAAAATTCATCCACCAGTCCACTACAACTAGTTCATACATACTTATGTGGGCCCGCAAGAACTAAGACTCCTAGTGGTGAGATATATTTCATGTTGAATATTAATGACTGTACCATACTTATGTGGGTTGCATTTCTAAAGGAGAAGTCTGAAGCATTTGAAAAGTTCAAGATCTTCAAAGCCATGGATGAGAACCAAACTAATTGCAAATTAAAGTGTGTAAGGTCAAACTAGTGCAAAGAGTTCATCTCAAATGTGTTTAACAACTTTTGTGAAGAACATGGCATAAGAAGATAGTTGATTATTGCTAACACTCCACAACAAAACAGTGTGGTTTAAAGAAAAAATAGATAAGTACAACAATTTACAATGACAATGACAGATGAAAGAATCTCCCAAATACTCTTTGGACTAAAGTTATTCATACTATAACAACCCTTGTGAAAATTCCATGTAATAGAAGTTAGAAAAACAATAACCACATATGAAGGGACACTTATTCCAATCTGGATGTTGGGCAAAACATCCCAAGGGGTGTTCATTTGGTTGTTTACGGCTAAGGAAATTGGAAAAGGCAATGGCTAAGGCATTAAAAGCTAAAAATGAATTTTTCGCACATTTATTTATGAAAAGAATGGAAATTAGGAGAAAAATGAGGTGAAAGGTCATAGGTTACATGTGATGAGGAAAATGAAGAAAATAGAGGCCTCATCCATAAAAAGGCTTCTAAGGATCAGTTGGTAACCTTTTTCTAGTTTAGTGTTGGAGCTCTCTCTCATTATTCTCTCTCTCATACTTATAGACACTTAGAGTTTTCTTGGAGCACTCTTGGAGGGTGTGGCATACCTGGATTCTTGGAGCAAGAAAGCAAAGGAAAAGAAGGAAAGCGCAAGGAGGCATTAGGATCAACAACTACATCAGATTTTCTTGCAAGTACCGAGTTGCATGTATGATTCCTTCACTAGTTTTGGCATGCATGGCATGTGCATGTGGAATTTTGGTCATGATCTGTCATTGGCATGGAAGATTGCCTAAATTGACAGTGGGTTGTCTAGCCTTGCCATTTCCTGGATAACCATGGAGTTTGTGGGTTTATTTCCTTGTTTTGTTTTGGTTGGTTCTCATGTCTCCTTAGCTTGGGTTGAGTTATTAGTTCCTGGAAGCCCTGGTTGGACAAATGTTATGGAAGCCCTGTAACAACTCGGGTTGAGTTACTAGTCCTAGAGTCCTTAGATGGAAAAACGCTTTAGAAGCCCGTGGTAAGCTGAGTTACTAGTCCTAGAAGCCTTGGTTGGACAAAAGCTTTGGAAGCCCATGGTGGGTTGAGTTACTAGTCCTGGAAGCCTTGGTTGGACAAATGCCCTAGAAGCCCGACGACAACTGCGGGTTGAGTTACTAGTCCTGGAAGCCTTAGTTGGAACAAATGCTCTCGACGCCCTGGAAAGCTTGGATGAAGACCAATCTAATGATGGTTTTTTTATGTCCAACCGTAACGTGGGATCACTGTTTAATGGGTTTAGGTGGGTGGCATTTGGAAGCCCTTGATGAGTTTGATTGATGTGTTCTATGAGATCCCACATTCATGCTTGGAATATGGCATAGGGATGAATGACTAAAGAGAGATTTGGCTCAACCATTCTACGGTCGGGTGGAACATGGAAGTCCCATCCTGGGTTTGGATTTTGCATCATTAATGAAAGGTTATGTCTCCTTGTATTTCTATGAGCATTTTAACGGATCATATGTGTTCTATATGGCTATACTTTCATGAGTATTTTCTGTTGCTATTGTGTTGGTTATATATGTGTTTTGTGACAGTAACCATGTGTGGCTCTCATCATGTTTTTACTTATAATTGAATGATCAATGTATCTATGACCTAATGGATGGAATGGTAGTTGATGTGTTGAGGCATCAATGGTTCTTAGCGATCCTCAGCTAAGTATGAGACCCCTATGCTCAGAACTATGAATTACACCTGTATATTACACATTTGAAATATGTTTGACAAAATGCCTGTCATGGCTATTAGGAGTCCATTCAAGGTCTTGAACAAGTATTTTCTTTAGTACTGTCATTCTGATGTTATCTTACTGATTTGAAGAGATGGATCAATTATGGGCAGTGACTTAGGCTTTGAGCTTGAAGAAGTGGCTTAAATCTCGAGGTCGCTGGCACAACACTGGCAATTTTGGTCCATAGTCGCTTGTAGGGAGGCATGTGAGAGCAAGTTTAGGTTGTTGGCTACCTCCTTGCCCATAGCATGAGAGTGATTATGGCCTAAGAGACCTAAAACAACAGTGGGACCTAGGGACAGGTTGTCTGAGTGGTTGACTTGTCTTCTGAGGATTTTGTTGATGATGTTGGATGTATGTATGGTGTGTTTTTGTCGGTTCCACTTACTTAACGTGACTTAGGAGGTCAAATCATATCATAGTGGCCTCTCATTGCATTGCATGTATACCCCGGTTGGCCGGTTGCTTGAGTAGATATGGGAAGAGGGTGTTACAGAGTTGTATCAGAGCATGGTTCACCCCTTGGACTTGATGGGTTATGTGTTGGTCATGCATGCATGTCAGTTGCATGTGTGTCTCTCACACTTGCATTCCATATGTTGTTGAAATTGCATGATGTTGAACATTTTTGTGGAGATGTCAGCATGAGGAACTTAGCGTGCTTTTGTGGGATGCATCACTGTGAGTATATGACTGGTGATGTGTTATTATGTATCGATTACATTTATCATTTGGTTGCTTGGTTACATTCTTGTATATTTGGTCGCATGTATCATTCTTGTGTATTGGGTTACATGATGCTACATACGAGTGTTGTTCATTTATGCTTGATTATATGCGTTATGTGTGGGAATGGTCCATACTCGTGCTTGAGTGCTATCCGCATGTAGGCTGGTTTGTTGTCTACATTGTGGTTGTGCATGGTTCACATATAATGGTACGATTTATGTCGTCATGCATAAGGTCATGGTATGTGTAGTTATGTAATGCTTATGCATTTTCATGTTTGCATGTGGTCAAATTTACCGTGATGTAGTGGATGTCGTCATGCATGAGGTTGTAGTGTGTGTGGTGTTAAGGTATGCATTGATCGCTGGACCCTAGCTAGAATGACAGTTGCATGGTTATATGTTTATGTACTATTTTTATATATTGTTATGATTATGTTATACATGTATCATGTTGATAGGTTGATCTTGCAGACAAGGTATCCTCCTCGAGCTATACTAAGGTATGTTGGTTTATTGTGATTTGGTTTAGTTGACATGATATACCTTGCAAGAAGAAACATCAAATGACTAGCAAGATGATTGATTACAGAGACTCTCCCTATGAATCCGAAGAGTAGTATGGTGGTGGGAACTCTTCCGATTTGGCAGTGACACCAAGAAGCTTAAAGGAAGAGATAAGGAGTTGTAAGGAATATAATGAACAAATCATACAGTCACAAGAAAAGCTAGCAGAGGTAAATGTAGTC
Organism: Pinus taeda; assembly: GCA_000404065.3. NCBI lineage: Eukaryota > Viridiplantae > Streptophyta > Pinopsida > Pinales > Pinaceae > Pinus > Pinus taeda. The sequence continues at coordinate 65,960 of APFE030644386.1, read as the reverse complement.
ATACTTCAGAGCTTGTCAGATTTGCAATGACAGGGGCTGCTTTGGCTTAGTCATGAGTAGGAAAATAAAACTAATGGGGCATATGGCAGTAGATCGCATGGCGGTCACCGATTAGATAGAGAGGACACAATCTGAGATGGAAAATTGTTGGACACTCTGGAGAGAAGAAGGGACAAACATAGGTATGATTCTAGTTCTGATTTAGAGAGGCACTATGATCATCATCGGTATCATTCTTACAGGAGGAGTGATCAGGGATACTTTCCAGATGAATTTAAGAAATCAAAACCACCTACTTTTGATGGGGAAATGAAGAAACCATAGGATGCAAAGGCATGGTTGCCCTGCATGGAACTATAGAGGTTTGGGGAACCCCTCCAAAGCTGAAGCAGTCAAGGATCTCCTGAAAATAGAATCAGCAGACATTCTCATGCTCCAAGAGACAAAAATAGAAGCCCGAGCGCTTCTAGATATTAGCAAGTCAAAGTGGAAGAAAAGTGCAGGCAAAGCAGTAAATTCAAGGGGCTCATCTGGAGGATTGGCAACCCTCTGGCCAGAAGAATCATTTTTACTCAAAAAATGTCATGAAACTCGGCACTGGATATTCACGGAGCTCACACAATATCCAAGTAAGGTGTCTTTCTCCTTATTTAATCTCTATGTCCCTGTTTCTTATTCCGAAAAAAGAGAATGCTAGACCTCTCTCTCAGCATTTTTAGATCAGCATACCCCAAGCAACATAATTCTAGCAGGTGACCTCAACATAGTTCTGAAAGCAAAGAGAAAAGGGGTGGGTCCAACAACAGAGACCCCATGCTGGCCTTCGTGGAAGAGCTAGCGCAGCAATGGGACCTCTCAGATTTTAAGCCCATTCGAGGACTTTATACCTGGTCCAACAACAGATCTGGGCCTGAACATATATCTGCTCGATTGGACCGATTCTTGGTTCAAGGATCTCTGATCATGGATAAAAAGATAATCAAATCAAAAATTTTACCCAAGCTAGCTTCTGACCACAAGCTGATCCAGCTGCTCCTTGAAGATGAGGAAGACCTAGGTCCTCTTCCATTCCGCTTCAGCCCTTCTTGGATTGAGAGAGAGGGTTTCTTTGAAATTGTTGAAGAAGCCTGGGCCAAGTCATTCTTAGGTTCTCCATGCTATGTTTGGGAACAAAAATTAAAAGCCACCAAACAAGCGCTGAAGGAGTGGATAAGGAAACCAGCCCCTACTCCAATCAGCATAAGGAAAGAGGAAGTAAGCACATTGGAAACTTTACAAACGGAATTAGAGAGCAAAGAGATCACAGCTAAACATCTAGAACAAGAAATCAAGGCTCAAGCTGCCACATACAGATCATTCAGAAAAGAAGAAGAATATTGGCGAATCAAATCAAGGAGTCTGTGGTTAAAGGCATGGGATCGGAACACTTCCTTCTTCCACAGACAATATAGAGCCAGACTGAATAGGAATCACATCTATGAAATAAGGACAGCAAAAGACCACGTCAGCAAAGGCTTTGCCCAAGTCAAAGCTGCTGCAGACAATCATTTTCAAAATCTTTTCAGTGAAGGAGTGCAAGCTTCCGAGGAGGAAATAACAGAATTCCTATCCAATATCCCTCATATAATCAGCCCAGAAGAAAACACTGCTCTCACCAAAGAAGTAACAAAGGAGGAAATTATTAAAATTTTATGGTCCATGGAATCAGATAAGGCGTCGGGCCCGGACAGATTTACGATACACTTCTACAAAGTCTGTTGGAACATCATCAAAAGAGATCTCCAAAAAATGATAAAGGGGTTCATGAGAAAAGCCAAGATCGGTGGAGGAACCAACTCCACGTATCTAGAATTAATCCCCAAAGAATCTAACCCAAAAACATTCTCCAGATTCAGACCCATATCTCTGTGTAATGCATCCTATAAGATACTGGCAAAATTGCTAGCAAGCAGAATCAAGCCCTTGCTCAAGAAGCTGATCTCTGGACCTCAAGGTGGCTTTGTGGAGGGCAGACACATTCTTGACAATTTTATCCAAGTCCAGGAGACAATCCACACTAGCGTGAAGCGAAATGAGAAAGGTATGTTGATTAAATTAGACATGGCAAATGCGTTTGATAGAGTCAATCGCTCTTTTCTCATTAAGGTTCTCCTCTCCTTTGGTTTTTCGCCTCATTTTTTTCAGCTTATTAATGCTTGCATAAATAACCCCTGGATTGCCCCTCTGGTCAATGGACGCCCCTCTAATTTCTTCCAAGCCCGGAGAGGCATCAGGCAAGGATGCCCCTCTCCCCTTTCCTGTACATTTTAATGGCAGATTCCCTCAATAGAAGGCTCACAGCTGAAAGAATTCTTGGCACTCTTCCTGGACTCAAATCATCCACTGATGCAGTACCCCAGAACCATGCTCTCTTCACCGATGACTCTCTTCTTCTCGGAGGCGCGTCCCCCAAAATCGCCAAAGGCTTCGATACAATCTTGAAAGGCTACTGCAGGGTCACAGGTGCTCTCATCAATGAAAAAAAGAGTGAAATTTATAGTTGGAACACAGGGCAACAAGAGACCAACAGCATCGCGGCAATCATGGGATTTAGAGGGCATGCCAATTGGGATTGAATAAAATACCTTGGCCTTCCAATCATCAATGGTGCCAACAGGAGAACGCTCTGGACAGAAATAATATGCAAAATTAAATCCAAGATAGAAGCGATGGGAGGACATTGGCTAACCAAAGGAGGAAAAACTGTCCTAATAAAAACCCAGCTATCTGCTTTCCCAATTTATTAGGTCGCTTTCTTGCTGGCCCCCAGGAATGTCACAGAGCAGATTTCAAAATTGTTGCAGGATTTCTTATGGCAAGGCGGGAGGGGGAACGAAAATAAAATGCATTTAGTGAGTTGGGATATGCTCAGACGGCCGACAGCAGAGGGGGGACTGCAAATACGAGATCCCTCACTCGTCAACCTGGCGCTGGGCGGAAAAATACTTTGGAAAATGGCCAGCGAACCAAATCATCAGACCAACAATACGTTGATGTTAAAATACTCCAGAAATACCATATACAGAGGACTGCAGTTCGATCCCTCTGTCAATGGCACGCAGACATGGAAGCTTTGTAGTAAAAGTAGCAAATTTTTTAACCAACACCTTTACAGAGTGCCTGGAAACGACAAACGAATCAACATCTAGAACGATAGGATAAGGGGGAATGACCCATTGGGAGAAAATGAAGCCATAATGGATACCAGAGAGTGGTTGTTGTAGGCAGGTAAAACCAGACTTTATTTCATCTCGAGCTGGGATAGCAAAGGCGAATGGACCGGTTGGGATATCAATGGTATCCCAGATTGGCTAATACCTCAAAAAAATCGACTCATCGATTTGCTGGAAGGATCCTCTCCCGAACATCGGCACATAAGAGACAGCTGGGCATGGGGAATGACTGGAACATATACCACAGCAGCAGGATATAAAGCCCTCCAGAGTCCAAGAAACAGCAGTCATGCACCAACCTTCTGGAAGTCTGTCTGGGAAAATCTATCTCTTCCCAAAGTGAACTTCTTCTTCTGGACATTGGTGCACAACAAACTTCTCACTGGAGATAATCTAGAGAAAAGGAATATTGCAGGACCTCACAGATGCGAGTTGTGCAGATGCCACTCTGAAACCGCCCAACATTTATTCTTAGGGTGCAAATTTTCCAAGGAAGCATGGGATTTTGCCCTTTTGGGCCTGCAAATTCCAGCGTTTCCCCAAAATACAGTAGCAGATCTGTTTGCCTCTTAGAATAATATCTACCCTCATAGCATCCCCAGCAAATCATTCTGGAAAAAAATTTGGACAGCAATTCCAAAATTCGTCTATTGGCAGATATGGTTGGCTCGTAATGACCAAATCTTCAATAAAAACAGAATCACTCCTCTTCAATCTGCAGCCAAAGCTAAAGCATTACTCTTGGAAGTAGCACAGCAACAGTTCCCTAAAGAAGACCCTCTGCTACTTCCTGAAGAAAGGAGATGGCTTCGGCCGCTTGACCCTTCTCCTCACAAGCTTCATCTTGTCCCTCAAACAGTCAATTCGAAGTGGAGAATAAGAGAAACTGAGGAAAGATTCACAAATTGGTGGAAATCCAAAAGTCTTACCACCATCTTTTTTTACGAAGCCTCCAAAGGAAATCCCGAGAACGCTGGAGCAGGAGGGGTCATTTACTCACCGGACAACAACTCAAGAGACAGCTTCTATTGGGGACTAGGACAGAAATCTAATAACCAGGCAGAGATCTATGGCTTACTCAAAGCTTGTCTAATAGCAAGAGAAAAGGGAGTAAAATATTTCCAAGCCTTTGGTGATTCAGAGATTCTAATCAAAAAACTAAATGCTGAAGTTCTTTTCAATAATGCTAGCCTTAACAGTACAGGTTCCGAGAGAACAACTGTGTTGTTATTAAGGGAGAAAGGCCGAGACATGGAGAACAGTCTTCTATTTGCAGCCTCACCTTCCAGGTTTCTAATCCTGTTGGTAACGCTGACGTGTTTAATTCTGGTTGCTGTTTGGGCTCAATTCGGTGGTGGCTCTGGACAGTGGGGCGCAACGTCAATTCTGCACCTGTATCTATATCCGCCCCTGCAGCCCCTGCAAAAATGTTTATACGAAGGGGTCTAGCTCGCGGAAGGCCGTCTCGCCCTCCAGCCTCACGACCCCGCGTTCATTGTTGTCGCTGCCATTGCCATAGAGGAATTCATGCCACCCCCATCCAGGCCAGCTAGTTCATGGACTCGAGCGGTCCTAATGCTGAACCAGCCCCTGCACCTGCATTCGGGTCTGCCATCTTCTCTTTTGGCAGCACGCAGGACAGACCCCGCATCAATGCTCATGTATCAGTCTTATTTCTCGAGGACTATCAGGACGAAGATGGAGGTGCGAGTAGTATGGAGAGGATCTCAGAGGGAAGCTTGGGCGTGGAAGAAAAGATACCTGCAGAGGCACCTGGGCAAGCTCCTAAAATCCCTCAGGCTCAGGAAGCATCGACCTCCAAGGAAGAAGCTGAGGAGGATTGGGACTCTCTGCAGGAGAAATATGGCTGGTGTTGCAGAGTGGTTGAGGAAAAGCCTCCCGAATAGCCCTCTGCTGGACCACATTTTCTTCACCCAGCGCTGTTCAGGTTTTGTTTTGGTTCTCTCTGGTACCGGTTCTATCCATGGCTATGCTTTTTGTTTTCTATGGATTAGGTCCAATTCAATGTTTGCTACTGCTAATTCTGTTAGGCCTGATAGGGAAGTCTTTGAATCTCGTTTGAGGCCCTTGCGTGGGATGTACATGTTTTGCTCCTATGCCCTTGCGTGGGTGGTTTTAGTCAGCTATCGTGCCCCTGTGTGGGACTACTCTGTCTGGTCGAGGTCTTGTTCGTGTTTCAATGGCTCATTATGGGTGTTCCAGTATCGTAGTAATGCCCCTGCGCGGGCAGGTTCTGTTATGTGATAGCCAAGCCCACAGTGCCACTGTTGGCCTTGGGCACAATGTCATCTTGAATGTAAAATTTTCACTATATATAATATAATAGCTAGATTTACTAAGAAAAAAAAATGATAGCCTTAACAAACTTCTGGGAAGAGTGAAAAGAATCATCCAAGAGTTCACCTCCTATAAATTCTATCACATTCTTAGAAACCTGAATGGCGAAGATGATCAAATGGCGAACAAAGGATGCCCGCTCATGAAAGGACAGTTGTTTATCAACGACAAAAGCTTCCATCAAATTCCTTGAAAAGTCTGTAACTCACAAGCAGAATAAGCTTGATGTTTTCTGTGTAAACGGGGTTGCCTTGGCAAAGACCCCACCTCTCTTATTCAAATAAATAAAATCTCACATCCGCTTCTGTTAAAAAAAAAAAGGCATGGTTGCCCTGCATGAGGAAGTTCAGGTTGCATGATTATTCAGAGAACATGAAAGCTAGAATAGCTACCTTCTATCTCAAAGGTAAAGCGAACATTACGTGGGAAGATGTGAAGAAGGTCAGTTGTATTCATGAGGAAGATTTTCCTTGGAGTGAGCTTGAGCAACTATTTAAGAAGAAGTACTTGTCAGAAAAGGTACTTTGATGACGGGGCAAAAGAATTTTATGAACTAAAGATGGGCTCCATGATAGATGATGAGTACACTAGTAAGTCCTTGGAGTTGCTGAGGTATGCGCCTTACTTCACAGAGGATAAGGTCAAGATTCAGAGATTCATTAGTGGGTTACCGGTTGCATTTAAAGACAAGATTGGGTTTGATGAGCCTGGATCATTGGAGGAGGCCATTCGGAAGCTAAAGCATTGCTATGAACAATCAAAGCGCAAAATTGAGACTAAGCCAAACTGGAGAGGTAATACAAAGAACAAACCTTGATGTTGCAAACCTCCTTTCAATAGTCTCCAATCCTCCATAAAGTGGCAAGCTTCTAGCCTCAATTTAACAACATAAGTTTACATTCCAAAGTTTCCTTCTTACCCTTTGGCCCGTGTTGAATTTATAGGCCAAGAGGAAGAGGTTTGAGATCCTCTTCTAAAGGAATGAGATCCACAAAGAGAGGGATTGGGGCTCCACAAAGACAAGGAGTTTGATCCACGAACCGAGGGATGAGGCCCAAGTAAACAGGGGCTCGAGGCCTTCAGTTGGGAAATATTTCTCCAACAAAGCTTCTAGAAATTGCATTTTATTTTTACCTACGTTAAGAGGATTTCACACTTTTTAGTGGAGAACAGAGTACAATATTGTATAGGTCATAATAATCATAACTGCGTTTGTGCAGGTAGTGGTTAGGAAAAGTGCACAAATGCTTAAAAATAGGTTTTTAAGCAATGTAATCCAAGATTCTTGTTATCTTTGTCATTTTTTTCCTTCCAACACTGTAGGGAGATGCTTTGGAACATTTCATCGGATGACGAGAGATCCAAATTGGTAGTCATTTGCCTAATGGTGACAAAATTATGTGTAACACCTCGGGATGAGTTTTGGCCATTATTCTAACTTGAAATACTTGGCATACTTTTTGAAGGAATATGTTGGTTAATGATGAGTAGTGGTTAATAAGGCTCCTAGCCACAGGTGGCTATATAAAGCACCCAAGCACTTATTAGACCGCTATGTCTAATGAAGTGCACACAATAATGATGAGCAACAAGTGGTAGGTGACAAGCCTTGACACGATTTTTGAAGTGCTAGATGGCTTAAAAAGGTGGTAGTGCCATCAAACATTGATATGGCAGGTGACTCAACAAAATGATGTGGCAACTGACACATGGCCATACATAAGGGCAACATGTGTCACTCGTATTTGGTGTTTTCAAGCGGCCAAGTGGGCCAGTTCCAGGTGACACATGGCACCACCAAGAGGATGACAGTTGGCATGATGACATCACCCTGATAATAACATGACATGGTAGAGGAACCGTGACATGGCTAAGATGATGATGTGGTAACACGTGAGGATGAAACGTGGCACTACATGTGGCAAACATGCATCATTATAAGACATGTGGCAGGCTATGACTAGTCATATAGAATGACAAAGATGATAATTGACAGGTGACATAACCCTCGATCATCCTGACATTGGGGCAATATGTCGACTGAGCAAGAGTCTTCGACCAACGACTGACACTTGAGATCCAATAGAAAGATTAAGGTTGTGGTTCTCGCCATTGGTCTCGAGGAGCCAATGTTAAGTACTTGAGAAGTTGCAGTGAGTGATCTAGGTTCCATTGAATCCATGAAGAAATGTAAAGGAGCAAGTACTCAAGACCAAGCTTGGGTTGTTGATATAGTTAAACAAGATTTCTGTGGGTAAATATAATGGATGTATGCCATGGTAATTGAAGAGTCAAAACCTAAAAATAAAATGAGAACAACACAAGACAATTGGACGCTATAATGAGAAATTGAGGTTGTAAAAGGAAGAGTGTTAATGATGTAAAAGTTGGGTTGTGAGGTAGGTGAATAGAAAATTTGAAGTCGTTGTGTAAGATGTAGAACATGTGTGTGTGGGTTGTGTGAGTGCAGTAATATGTCCTTGCGTGTATGACATAAGAATTTAGTGAGTAGCAGTGAAAGGATGAGCAGAAGGATTGCATAGAAAAAAGTAGAGTTGAATTTCTAATCTAAGCATGTCTATATTGCAGTAGAATACCTAGCTGACTGAGAGTTGGAGTAGTGAAAGCAACACAAATAATTTAGAATACTTAAAGGAACAAAGTTTGCGGGTATGAGTTTGAAAATGTAGGAAAAATGGATTTTCTAATCAAAGCAAGTTGATGTCGGTAAACATCAAGGTGATGATGCTTGTAAATTTAGGGATGGGTTCCTCCTTATGGTTGGTGATAGAAAAGATGTTGTAACAATAGATTGCAACCTATAACAATATTCAACCATAAGTTTTGTGGTTTCTCCCTTTATGGGTTTCCATATAAATATTTGTGTCTCGTATTATGTTGCTTCATTTTCGGGGTTGTGGTGTGATTAATTAGTGATAACATAAACAATTTTAAAGATTTTATGAGAGATTTTTTGGTGTAAATCACATGATATTTCATTTGTCGACGCGTTTCGAACCAACCAGTGTAGTTCATCATCAGGACAAGTTGAAGAATCAAATCAAGCATTGCATGCTAAATAGTCCCAGCAGAACCTCCAACAGCTATAATTCTTAACCAGACAACGACAATATTGAATAACGGTTAAATATGACTGGGGGACAGCTAGACGGACTAGGGTCATAAAAATACGTTAATTTCAAAGCTAGTTAGTTATATTATTGTTAAATTAACAATCAAAGGGAGATATAAATATACTTAGGGGTTCTCAACACCCTTGCTTCTCGTGCCCTAAGGATCTCTCATGAAAAGAGCTTCGAGAGGGAGAAATCCCATCTCCTCGATGTCTTTGTCGAGAATGGTTATAGTAGATTCTTGGGTCAGAAAGCTTTCCTCTAAGCTGCCAAGAATTCACTATCTAAAAGAGAACCAAAGGAGCGGGTTCCATGTGTCCATCTTCCATTTGTTCAGGGGACCACTGATAAGATTGCAAGGATTCTTAAAAAGCATAATGTCCCTGTGACCTTCAAGCCCTTTAACACCATTCGTAAGTCCCTCAAATCTGTGAAGGATCCTATCGACCCTAAGGATATGAAAGGGGTATATATTATCCCTTGTTCTTGTGGGACCCCTATATTGGTGAGACTGATCGCTCCATTAATCAAAGGATTAGTGAGCATGTAGCTGACCTTAAACATAGGAGAACCATGTATTCTGCTTTAGCTAAACATGCGGAAATAATCAAGCATCATGTGTGTATTGAGGAGGCTAGTGTGATCGCTAGAGTTTCACAATTCCATCATCGGAAATTTAGGGAAGCCCTTGAGATTGAAAAAAGACCGAACAATCTCAATAGAGAAGATGGTTGGAAGATTAGTAGTTGTTGGGTCCCAGCACTCTCTTCCTAGTCATTTTCTTCCCTTCCTCTCCTCCCTCGTTTTTTGGCTTATTCTTGTTTTCCCATATTTATTTATTTTTGCAGAGGTTAATTTAACAATTAAGATAAACGATTAATTATACTATTTTCTTTCCAACACTTGACTTAGTCTCTCATATATTTTGTTATA
>APFE030644386.1:0-43306 GCA_000404065.3 Pinus taeda | reverse complement strand
CTACAAATTTAGAAGATTTACCTGAAGAAATTCAGAATTTCTTGAATGATTATGCTGATATTGTTGTGGATGAGTTGTTACCCATCAGGAGTATTAGTGACCATAATGATCTAATACCTGGAGTTAGTTTGCCGAATAAAGTAGCCTACAGGGTAATGCAGGAAAATGCCGAAACTGGAACAAAAATGGAAGAATTGATGGATAAAGGCCAAATCAATGGAAGTCTTGTTGTGCAAACAATACTCAATCCGAAGAAAATCCAAGTAGATGTGAATTGGCTAACTCCTAGAAGCATATTTGAGGGAGATGTCAAAAGCAGATGGCGGGAATGCAGTAGTGAAGACAAGCAGCGAGCAGATATGAGGAGGCGGAAAAAGAAATTCCAAGCAGGTGATTTAGTTATGTATTGCCGAAAGGTACCTATACTAAAAGCCAGAAGAAGAACCACAAAGAGACGCCATAACAGACAAAAGCCCAAAGCAGGAAAAAGGAAAAAGAAAGCGCTAAAGCGAACCAGGAGTCAGGCTCATTATCAGTATTTTACCAAATGGAAGGAGGAACCATTAGAGGACGTCAACGGAGCTACAGAGAATGGGGATCAACTCCAAACAACTACAAGATCAGTTTTCTTCCCCGGGAGTTTGATGCAAGAGCATCGGACCTGGCCAGCAATGTGGGAAATTGCCCACATGTTGTGGCTTGAAAAAAAACCGTATTTCATTTGCTGTTGATGGTAGAGTCGAGTTCACAGTTAGTTTGTTGTTGTAATAGATTTAATTTCTACAGTTAGTATTTGATTTGTTAGGCGCATTAAAATAGTTCTGTTGGAATAAACTTATGGAGGATCACCTTATCTATCTGTTAGAGTAATTAGTGGTATAACGGGATCTAATTAAGGAGTGATTCAGGTGGAAATTAATTGTAAATCGAAGATCTCTTGGAGCGGATCAACGCCTATTTCTCGTGGGAAATCTTGATTTCGAGCACCTGAAATCTGGCAGCTTCCAGATTGTGAACTTGACTTTCATTGGAAGAGATTATTAACATTGTGAAGTCAGTGTTGCACGATTATCCCTTCCACTTCGAGGGCCGAGTTCAATTCTACATTCCAGGGAGGATGAGTACAAATTTGTGAAGCCGAATCTGAAGTGGTTTATCCATTAAATTTGGGGACAAGCCTCTATCTCCTAGGCCGAATTTGTTGGCAGGAGTTGGACAAGTTACAAGAAACCTTATGAGGCTGAGAGTTCTTAATTAGTGCAAAAGGAGGACCGAGGAAATACTCATCTCCCTCACAGCCTTGAAGCCTGAATTTAGCATCCAATTGGGAGATTGATTAGCAGACTTTGAGGCCGTGTTATCCCTTCAGTAGTGCCGAGGGTTTTCAGTACCAAAACTCTATGAATTTTTACAGGACTCATCAACAAGAGAAGGGCTGAATTGTTTAATGTATCAGCGGTGATCTCGATAGGTCAAATTAATGTGAGTATCGACAATGGTTTCCATGGGCCGAATTGTTTGCTTCAGCAGAGGATAGAAGTGGTTGAGTTAGTTCAGAGGCGGTGTTGGAACCGCGTCTTTTTGCATTTTGTTCTGTTCGTTTATTCATATATGGATGTAAATTAAGGACCGCGTGGCACATAATATATGAACATATGTGTTGTTTTTCCCTTTGTTGTTTTGGTTGTGACCTTTGATGCGTGGGCTAAAGCCTGTGAGGCGCAGCGTAGTGATTATGCAGCATTTTGCAGTCATGATATTTGTCTTTAAGATAGGTAGGCCATATGCATGAGTGAACTGTGAGTTTTTTTTACTGATGATAACAAAGTAGTTTTTATGTTAACATTGTTTTTGCCGAAGATCCAGATAATATTACATTGAGGAACTTATAGGCTCTTGCCATGGATATATAGGCAGTCAAGGGTGCTGCCCCGTGTGTTTGTGTGCCTGTATGCACCATTTTCTTGTTTAAATCAGAATAGAGTTTTTTAAATCAGCATTCCAGCATTTTAGAAATGAATGAGATTGGTTTGTATGTATATTGAAAATTACTGTTTGTAATACAAGCGGAGTGCGCTTAGAGAGTCAGGTTCATCAGGGCTTCTATTCTACAAATAGACTGTTGTGTTGCATGCCTCAGCCCACAAGTGAAGTGGTAGGCCTTGGTCATGCAACATTTCTTGTGCTGCCCCTACTATAGTTCTGTTCTTCCTCTTGGCCACCCCATTCTGTTGTGGGTTACGAGGTGCCGTAAACTCTCGTTTAATTCCTTCCGCTGCACAGAAGTCCTTAAACTCTTGAGAGACATATTCTCCACCATTGTCGCTTCTCAAGGCCTTGATCTTCTTCCTTGGCTCTTTCTCGACCAAATCTTTGAACTCACAAAACTTTGTGAAGGTTTGGTCCTTCTTCTGCATGAAATAAATCCAACATTTACGAGAATAGTCATCAATGAAAATCATAGAATAACTTTGCTTCGTTGTGGATGTCGTCGAGAATGGTCCACACAAATCAGTATGAATTCGCTCTAAGATAGCCTCTGCTCAACTGTCTCAATCATGAAAAGAAGGCTTGGTGTACTTTCCCAAGGTACAACCTTTGCATGTGTCAACTTGCTTAAGTTTACCTTTGGGAAGTCCTGTAGATATCTGTTGCATTATCTTCAAAGCCCCATGATGCAAATGGCCCAACCGCCTCTCCCACAACTCGCTAATGTCTTGGCTTTGCACCAATTCTACTTTCGTACTCAATGGTGCACAATCATCTACCCCTAGTTTATAGAGATTCTTCACCTGAATCCCTATCCTCTTGGTCTGATCCGTGGCTATGTGTCTTAGGAACGCCTTTCCTTTACTAAAGACAACATCATAGCCTTTGTCCTCTAATATCGTGACCGATACCAAGTTCTTCTTCAGTCCAGGCACATACATCACATCTGTCAAGGTGAGAGGAGCTCCATGCTTCCTCTTAAAAGCAACCGTGCCCACTCCTGAAACACTATACCTTCCATCGTCACCCATCTCTATGTGCATCTTGAGGTCTTTCTCCTCCAAGGCACTGAATAAATTTTTATCACCGGTCATGTGGAATGAGGCTCCACTGTTAAGATGCTAGACACAACCCATCATCGATGACACCATGCATGCGATGAGGGTAAAGTCCAATTCGAACTTAGAGGCTAATTCCTCACCTTCTAATCCTTCCGAAGATCCCTTCTTGGACTTCTTCGATGGGCAATTAGTTGCATAATGTCCCATCTTGTGACAATTAAAGCATCTTACTTTAGACATGTCACCCTTCTTCCCTCCATGAGAAGAATTCAATTTGAAATGGGAAGCCTTCCCCTCCCCTTTCCTTGCATTACTTGCTAAGGCCAAATTTTCTTCATCATCATTCTTGGATGAAGGACCATCTCGTGTGCTCCTCCTGATCTCCTCCTGAATAAGATTTGACCACAGTCGTTGCCAATCCGGTAGTTTCTCCCTTCCCTTCACAGAGTCCTGGTAGCTATTCCAACTCTTTGGAAGGCCAAGGAGAGTGAGGCTCACCATATCATCACTGACAATAGTTATTCCCACACAGCCAAACTCATCTCTGCAAGTGGTGATCTTGTTCAAATATGTGGAAATAGTATCGTCGTTCTCCATCTTGATTCTTCAAAGCTTATCCTTGAGCGTCAATTCCCTCTGGTCGCTACTATTCTGGTAGAGGTCCTTCAATGTCTTCCACATTGAAAATGGAGCATCCTTCCCATGGAGACTTGAGACAATATGGTCTCGAACTCCCTCAAGGATGATCCGTCTCACCTTCGCCACACACTTCTTCCACTCAACCAACTCTTGTGCATTAGTTGAAGCTGGCTTTGGGATTTCTTGATCAATGAATTCCTTCAAGCCATTGTCTTCTAATATAGCCTCCATTCTGTCTTTCCATGCTATGCAATTTGAGCTACCTTCCAAGGCATACTTGAGTCTCAAGCCATAGAACGCCATTGGCCAACCTTGAAGTATGATATGAATTCGATTTGCACCTGCAACCACAAACTTCAAACTTCGAATTCTCTTCTCAGTATATTGTTCACAGCTCTAATACCATGTAGAAAATCTATGATAGGTTAACCTGATAATGCAATATAAATCAAAGCAGAATACTATAACCTACTATTGGTATCAAATTATGACTGTCCATTTCACTTAAAAATCCTCTTTTGATTATCATTTTGACCATCTAACCTTCATATTCTAGCTATAATCCTTAGAAACTAAATGATATGATGTCATTATCATTATTTTTAGCTTGAAATTAATTTTTGAAATTATTGTGTTAAAAATGACATTTTCCATCAAATTACAGGGAGTTGTAACTTCCTGTAATTGCTCCATGGTTTGACATGTTGCATAACAGGTTGGTGAATTTGAAGATTGTGGACATGAAGCTAAATGTACACGGATGGTGGATTACCTATCCACTTTCGAATTTGAAGAAAATAGGTGTCCAATCAACGTTGGTCAAACCCAGCCACTTCAGCAGAATTTCCAGATTTTGTGAACAAAATAATTTATATTTTGAGAATTTTTGCATAAATGAAGGAACTGATCCAATTTCGACCTTCTTGGATGTAATTAATAGAATTCTGTTAGGATAATATGGAGCGGGAATAACTTCTTTTGTTATAGGATTTGTGATAAATAACCTAGGAGAAAACATTATGTTTCTGCCAAATTTTGGACACATGAAAGTACAGTTTATGCATTTTTAATTCCAGACTTAATACAAACTTCACTATCGAGTTTATGCCTTCAAATCCAATAGTCATATTCTTCTGAATTGTTTTACAGTGTGCTTGTCAAGTGTTGAAGGGCCCTCATCACTAATACTATGTTTTTGTTGCTTAGGCTATCATTAGAACCTTAGATCCTTCTAGATCTATATACATTAGATGAACACCTCTAACCGTACTTTCCCAGGTTGATAAAGGAATTAAGAGTTTAACTTACCTTAGTAAGTAAAGACCAAACACCTAATTCTATTATCAATTTGTGGAAGCTTAAAGATTGAGTTGAACAATATAACTAGAAGAAGAAGAATCAATGGCACAATACACATGAAAATACTTTAGGGAAAGTCTCAGATAAAAACCCCACACTATTTTATTATTGTACATGGTGGAAATACATAGAAATTATACAAAGCCCTAGCTCTCATAGCTAGCCAGCTCTCAATGCAATCCTCATAGATGCTCACAGGCAATCTTGACTTCTCTCCAACCTTCCTCTCTGCCCTCCAAGCTTTTGTTTCCTTGCGATGTTCCTTGTGGATGATTTGCCTATTACCAAGTGGAAAAAAAAGCCTTCAAAACTGCAATCCTCAAGGATGAATCCTTGACTGCATGCATGAGTTTTCTCCATGAGAAAACACATGCAATTGATAGTACACTGTCCTTGAACATTAATCTCAATTGGGTCTTTCTCAGAATATACATGCATGAGTTTATGATGAGGGAATCTTCAGTTAAATGGAGTAGCACTAGTTGAGTGCATTAATGCATCAACTGACTGTTAACTCACTATTAGTTCCTCAAACAGTTTGGAACTAATTTAACTAGGCTTAACTCAATAAACTGAGTTAACTAATTACAACTCAATCTTATCTCCTTAATTTAAGGGATAACTCTTGCATGACTTCAGAAAGACTTCTAACTTGAATTTCTCCAACTAATTAATTAATTATTTCCAAGTAGTTGTTAAGACTAAATTCGATTTTAATTCACAATTTAATTCAAGGACAAATTAAATTGAAATATTCTTGTTGCCATATTTCAACAGATTGAGAGTTTCATGTGTGCAGACTCAAGTGAGGGTTGTACGGTCTCAAACAAGCACCTTGTGCTTGGTACACCATGATCGACAACTATCTCACTTGTTTGGGCTTCAGCAAAAGTGAAGCAAATGCAAACCTCTGTCATATTTTGGTAGAAGGTAAATTGCTTATTATTGTCTTATATGTTGATGAGACTAGTGATGAGCAACTGATCAGATCTTGCAAGGAGGACCTTGCAAGGGAATTTGAAATGAAGGACATGGGTCTCATGCACTACTTCCTCGAGTTGGAAGTATGGCAAGGCGATGGGGAACTCTTTGTGTCTCAAGGCAAGTAGCAAATGAGATACTGCATAGATTCTGCGTGGAGATCTATAAACCCATGGAGACACCTATAACGACCAACTGGAGGAAGGAGGATACCACTTCAAGTGAAAAGTTGGATGTTACCATTTATTGGAAGCTGGTTGGTTCATTAATGTATCTTGTGAACACATGACTAGATATGTGATATGCAGTAAACCAACTGAGCCAAGCTATGATTAGGTTGACCAAATTGTATTGTAAGGCAGCGAAGCATGTTTTACGGTACCTCAGACGCACTACCCAATATGGATTATGGTATAGACAAATAGAGGGAGTGAATTTGTGTGGCTTCACAGATGCAGATTGGATGGGGATTCCATCTGACCAAAAGAGTACATTAGGTGGAATTTTCAGTGTTGGGTGTGCAATGGTTTCCTGGTACAATAGGAAGCAAAGATCTGTGGCAATCGACTTGGTAGAAGCAAACAACATAGTTTCAAGTCAGGCATCATGTGAGGTGATTTGGATGAGAAAGATACTTGTGGGACTATTTGGGCAGATGATGGATCCAATTGTGATCTATTGTGATAATAATAGTAGCATTAAGCTCTCTGGGAATCTGGTGTTTCACGATTGATCCAAGCATACAAATATATGGTATCATCATTTACGAGACTATGTGTAGAGGCGGATAATGTTGCTACAATACATGTCGACAAAGGAATAATTATAGAAAAAACTATAGATTCACAAGCTCACAAGCTCATGTAACATACTAAGAAAATAAACAAGAATCTACTTCTACTCTTTACAGCGGAAGCCCATAAACATTGAGCAAACAATAATCAATAGAGGAAAAGAATAAAAGGCACATAACACAATAAATATCCAAGGAACGCCACAGCTCAAAACCCCATTATTTGTTTTATTCAATCCAGAAAATCAAGATGAAATTACAATGCTTGTTCTCTCTAGAACAATCCCATTACTCGGCAAATTCAATCTCCAACTCATAAGCAAGCTCAAGGCTAAAGCTTAGAAGATTCACAAGCTCTCCAAGTCTCTATTCCAATGTGTAATTCCTATGGAGAATAACTTGTATTTAAAGGGAAATAAAGCCTCTAAAAATAGCGCAATCCCTCAAAGATCAGTTCCTGATTGCATGCATTATCAATGCAACTCAAAAAAAACTAAAACAAATAGTACATTGTCCCTACACTCTAGTCTCAACTAGGCCTTTCTCATAATCAACATGCATGAGTTTTTGATGGTGGAAACTCCAGTTAACTAGCGTAGCACTAATTAGGTCACTAGTGTCCCAACTGATCGTTTACTCGCTATTAGTTCCTAAAACTAATTGGAACTAAATTAACTGGACTTAACTCAACAAATTGAGTTAACTAATTACAACTCATCCTTAACTCCTATAAGTTAGGGAGAACATATACATGTCTTCTAAAAGACTTCCAAATCAAATTTCCTAAATTAATTAAGTTAATTAATTATTTTCAAATTGCTATGAGAAAATAATTATATTTTAATTCACAGTTTAATTTAAGGAAAAATTAAACTGGAATTTCTTGTTGCCATTTCTCAACAATAATATGCTGACATTTTCACAAAGGATTTGTCAAGATCGAAGTTTGAGTTCCATAGGTGCGGGATAGGGGTGGTTGAGAGGGAGTGTTGAAAAATGCAGCAAGAAAGTCTCAATTTGATTTTGCCTTAGTGTTGAGAAAATTTGAATTTCCACATTAGAAGACAACTTGGAGGCAGTTAACTTGTGTGACATGGCTCTTGTCACTCAATTAACTCAATAAATTCGAGTTAGAGGGCTTGGAGTTCAGTTAAGCATGTGTGATTTCTAATTTGTAGCAATCAAAATCTATTATTTCAAGTTGTTTTCAGTTAAACTAGTTCTAATTGTTGATTGAACTAGTAGAAGGTCAGTTATGCAATATGACAATAGTCTAACTCAGTGATTATCAAATTAACTGATCAATCAACCTAAAATAGCTAGTGCATACAGATAATTTGAGTTCCCGATTATGGTGGATATTCCAAGGCACATCAGTTGTAGACTAGTCTTGAGTGTACAGGTGTTGCATACAACCATACGAAAAACCTTGGGAATTGCACCATCAATTGGAGGAAAATTCCTAAATAATAGGGGCCTAATTTCTTAGGAATTGCACAAGGAAATAGGGGCTCAAGAAGATGCATAAACTGACTAAGTTTGGGTCAGAGCTTCTCATTGAGCAGAGAGATAGATTATTCACCTGCAGGTTGAGCTCAGATTGAGCTAGAAATTGTAATACAGTCTTTATTCATATGATTAATGCAAGCAGGCTTAAGGGGTTTTTAGCAATTTCTTTCCCCTAGAAAAATATTGTGCATGTGTGTGATTTCTTATTGCACATCTGAGATTGTTATTCTAAATTGTGAATTGAATTCCACAAAGCAATAGAGTATAATCATGTCTCTTGATTTTAGATTAAACTTCTTGAGCAGCTGCAATTCTACACCATATTTCTACAATTCACACAATAACTCATGCATTCACTAGCACTCAAGATGATTTTGTTGAAAATAGCAACAAGAAATGATAAAAATAGAATCCAGAATATTCCAATTTTAATTTGTCCGTGAATTAAAATTGAGAATTCAAATTCAAATTTAGTCTCGCCAGCTGCTTGAAAAATAATTAATTAATTAATCTTGAGTTAATTAGTTGAAGAAATTCGAGTTAGAATTCATTCTGAAGTCATGCAACAGTTATCCCTTAAATTAAGGAGATTATCCCTTAATTAAGGAGATAAGGTTGAGTTGTAATTAGTTAGCTCAGTTTATTGAGTTAAGTCCAGTTAGATTAGTTCCAAACTGTTTGAGGAACTAATTGTGAGTTCAGTTAGTTAATGCATGCATGCATCCAACTAGTGTACTCCAGATAACTGAAGATTCTCTCATTATTAACTCATGCATGTCTATTTTGAGAAAGACCCAATTGAGATTAAAAACAGGGACAATGTACTATCAGTTGCATGAGTTTTCCTATAAAGGAAACTCATCCATGCAGAAGGAACAAGGTTCCTTAAGGATTTCACAATTTTACAGGGTGTGAGATTAGTGTTACACTTGGTAACAATAGGATCACCCAGGAGAAACAACATAAGGAAATAGGAGGCTTGGAGGGCCGAGGAGAAGGTTTGTGAGAAGCCTTTTTTGCCTATGAGCATCCAAGAGGATTGTACTGGGAGCTAGCTAGCTGTGAGAGCTAAAGCTTTGTGTAATATTGATGTATTTCCACCTTGTATGATAATACAGATAATGGGGTTTTTAGCTGAGGCTTTCCCCTGAGTATTCTTCTGTGTTTCCTGTGCATTGATTCTTCTTCTGGTTATATGTGTTCAACTTGATCTTGCTCAAATTATTAAGCTTCCGCAAGTTCGATTGTAGAATTAGATTAAAGTATTTTGCTTTAGCTATATTGCATTATCAGGTTAATCTACAATAAAAATTTCTATAGATTTTAGGTGCGATAGAGAAACAAATTAACCATGTGACATTCACAAGAAAGGCCATGAGCTGACTATTCTGAAATGCATTTAATATACATGATTCCTTCGACCAAAGGTAGTTTTTGAAATGATCAATTTCATAATTCCATGCTTCTATGAGAGATGCAAACTCCAAACCCAAGTTAAGTGCAAGAGCCTTGCATGGAGAAGAATCAACTGAAGTAGAATCTTGAATTTGATCAGAAACCAAATCTTGAAAGTTCAAAAGACTATATCCTTAATACCACACATCTTTCAAGAAGGAATTTATATCCAGTGAAACCATGCGAAGAAAAGAATTTTGCGAGAAAAACCATATATGACTTAGCTCTGGGATCTTACAAGAGTCGCGAGATCCTGACATAACCATCAACGGAAGTTGAAGTACCTCGACTTCCTGACAAGTCCCAAAACTTTTAGGGATTTTACAATCACATTCTGAATATTGAATTAGATCATGTGTGGTGTGAGGATAATTGCTTCCATTGATTTCAATGAGGCCAATACTAACCTGATGGAAACTATCTTTGTCACTAATTTGATCAGATTTTACAATTTCAACAATCAAATTAATCAAGTCGAAATATTCTTATGATCGCAAATATAGAGATGTATGAATCAGATAAATTTCACGAGCAAGTTGATTTGAAGAGTTGTCTTCATGCAAAACAAGAGATGATGAGGGATGGAAAGCAACCTCAATGATTTGATTGTTTCCTTTTTCATCATAGATAACCTCGCTACCTTGTGTTAATTGAGAAGTAAACTCATCGGATGAAGAACTTAAATAACATGGAGTATCTTCATTGCAAGTAGATGCATCGTAATCAAAAGAGAACAAGGGATAGTGAGATGAATCCGAAGTTTTGATAAGAACATCTTATTTGGACAAATCAAATTCTAGATCTAAATCTTTCAAATTAAAATTTTCATGAGAAACTGAAATATCAGTTGATGCACCTAGGCATTCATCATCACATACATCAACAAACTCATTATCATCAAAATTATTGCTACCTACGACTATATATTGATTAAGCAAATCAACTTCATTCTATTGACCACCGAGATTAATCAATTGAAAATCATCGAAAAATGGAAGAGCATCATCTTGACATGGGGAAATTTGAAAGAGGGAAGATAGATCAAAAGTCTCCTCACTTTTATGCTTCTCTATCTGTGTAACATGACTACCTTGTATCTAATCGCATTTTGAACCAACAACTTGAAAATCAAGAGAGTGCAAAGAACTAGTTGGTGGAGCAGATTGATCAAGCGGATCATGGTACAAAGAGTCATGGCATGTAGATGATAAAGGATAACATATGTCCTTTGAAGAAGTAACCATTTCAGTAAAACCAGATTCAAGATTGAGGTTAATAGCACTAATGTCATCTTGAGGAATGAAAGGATAGCCTTCACCATAGGCTCCATGAACCATTCCAAGGTTTCCTCCATCGAATCTTGATCATGAGAAGTGGATAAAGGTTGAATAGATGGATCGGTAAATTGATTTGCAGATTTCCCAAGTTTAGCATTGACGCATGGAGGCATCACAATTGGTACTAGAAGAAGAGGACAAAGAACAAAAGGAATAATATGTTCCTCCTCTGAAATTAGATATGTCTCATGATTTGCAAGAGTTGGGGAAGCAGAAACATCAGGAGGTTCATATTCACCGTGCAAATAGATATGAACCAAATGCTCAAACTTTTGTTTCAAGAAATCCCAATCCATGTCTTCTTCCATAAATTCATAACAAAGTTGAAGGAATCAATTAGGGAAATCCTCAACTGATTCATTAGGCTTCATTCTTAGTTGATTAATTATTTTAAGAACATCTTGGTAATCATACCTATCAAATGTTGAATGAACCTCCTTGATGAGGTGTTCAAAAGAATGAATGGAAGCAGATGGTAAGGTATGACACCATCAATTAACTCGATCTTCAAGTGTGAGGCAAAAAAGAATACAAGCCACATTTCCACAGTCAATTTCATAATATTCACAGAACTTAAGAAAAATAGATGCGTGCTTGGTACTGGATGTATCACCCTCACTATCAAACTTAAATTGCGACAAGTCATCAAGTTGTTCCACAAAGATGAAAAGTTTACCAGGAGATAGGTTAGAGAAACATTTCGATATTAAGATCTGGGGATGAGCCATTTAAGATAAGATATTCAAACAAACTCAACATGCACAACTTGTCATATGGCCCTCCTTCTACCACCATTTGTTGACGGTGTTGGAAATACAACAACCAAGGCAGTCTCCCCGATGAAAATTTCCAATCGGACTTCGCATCGTTTGGTATGGGAGGCCTTTCGGAAATAAGGCTCAACTTCCATATGTTCTTAAAGGTATGCCTTGGCTAATTTTTTTAGCACAAGTGAGTAATACACAGGTCATTTCGGATTAGCAAGTGAGTATGCCTTGTGGAATGTTCAACTATTGTATGTATCAAGGTCTTCTACAGAAAGGGGAGAGAAAAGTGATCCTTTTAAAGACAATTAATAGTACTAATCTAGAAAAGGCACACAAATATATATATATATATATAGAAGCAACGATTGTTAAAACACATACAACACACTTTCAACAAGATAAGTACCAAAGCCACCGAAATAGTTCATTTTCCTTAGTACAGGTGAAAAAACATACATCGCAAGCATTCAAAGAATAGTCTTACAATATTTACGACATATGCATGAAAGTGTGATGGCTCAACGAGCTTCGAAATTAAGCAAAAGTTCCAAGATACATCAAGATAGTGAACACCATAGCTCCAATAGTGGAGCGTTAGAGAAACCACTTGTGCCTCCAAAAGAAATATCTTCCTCTCTAATGCTTGGTAGGAGGAGCAAAGGCGAAAAGTCCTTTGCATGAGCTATGAGGGTGTATATATAACAAATGGGTCGACCATTCCCCTTCCTTGTGACTCTTGGACTACCCTCATGGTTGTTTGACTTCTCTATGACTCTTTGAATCCTTCATGACTTTTCACATTCTATGGATGACTCTTGGACTTCCGCTTTACATTACATTTCTCCACAAATGATGCGGACAATTGTGACTCATGACATGATAGTAATGACATGGACTACATGATGACATGGAAATGTCAATTCCATGTCAAGTCATTCTTTTTTGTTGCTTTCTTTGTGTCTCCTAAAAGATGGAACATGTTCTTCTTCTTCCTCCTCCATAAGGCTTGAAAGTGGGGAGTCTTCAATGTGATCTTGATTTCTAGCTGATGTCGTAATCTTGTCTCCCTTTGTCTTTCTTAATTGATCCACTTGTCTTTGTAGCTACAAAGGTATCTTCTAGTAGGGTCTCCTTCTTCATCTCCTTCATCATCATCTTGCCATAACATGATAGAATACCTACAACTGAAATCCACTCATGAAAATACACATAAGTCGGATAAAGCCTCTAGTATAACATGCTTCATGACAACCACTGACTGAGTTGTAATCGAGTGATATGTTGGGAGAGAGGCTTAGGAATTGCGCAGTTGAGTAGCTCAGGAGGTCAAGGGCCAAGACTGAGCCTTGAGACTGCACAATGCACAGTTGAGGTAGGCTAGGGCTAGTCATCTGTGCAGTTGAGGGGCTCAAGGTGTTAGGCTAAGGACTTGAGGCTTGAGGTTGCCCAATGCATATTTTTTTAGGGACAAAGGCCAAAGGATTGCGCAATTGAAAATATCAAGAGGTAAAGGGCCAAGAATGAGCCTTGAGACTACATAATGCAAGGTTCAGGCAGGTTAGGGCAAGATAAATACGTAGTTGAGGGGCCAAGGGGTCAGGCTTACGGCTTGAGCCTTGAGGTTGCCCACTACGCAATTCTAGAGAGATAATGACCATGTGATTACGCAATTGCACAATTCAAGGGCTCAAGGCCGAGGCTTGATGCTTGAGATTGTGCAGTGTGTGGAGGAGACTGGCTGAAGGTAGGGATTGTGCATTTCTGGTGCTCAAGAGTCGGGACTAAGCACTGAGATTATGTAGTGCGCAGTTCAGGAAGGCAGGGACTACGCATTGCGCAGTGCCAAGAGGCAAGGTTGAAGCTTGAGGATTGGGACTACACAATGGGTAGTTTAGGAAGGCTGAGTGAGGCCAAGTTGCTCAGGTGGGAACTTTTCCAGATTTGGCTAAGTGTGGGATCAATAAGACCAAAGTGAACAATGATAGAAATTAAGTATGATCACATGCTTATAACAGTTGATGATGCAACATTGATCACTCATAACACATGAAAAACATAATACCCCCAATGCAACGACATTGCGACAACTTTCCCCGAGTGCAACACTAACACTTTATGACGATGGTGATGACACTTGTGTGACAGTGCTTGAAACTTTGAGAATGAGTGATATACATGTCTACATGATAAGAACAACTCATTAGCACCAAGGTTACCCCTTGAAACAAACCAAAACATTTGTGTGATGTGCGATGTGCGACACCTGCCATGCCAAAAGATGACATTTGCGATAGTAAGAGAAAAGTGCAAATGACACTTGTAAACGCAAACGACATTGAAAGCGACACATACTAGAACAAAAAAAGCATGAAAATGACACTTATTATAGTGAAAACAAGTAAAATGGACAGCCGTAACACATGAAAGAGACACTTATGAAAGCGAAGGTGTGCAAGAGCAAAAATTGGGAAAACTCACCGAAATAGAATAACGGTCGCAACCAAAACTGAGAGAATGTTGATGAAAGTGCACACTAACTGTCAACATAGGTTGAACAATGCATAGACATTGTATTGATGTACTTGTGCCATGCCTGTTCAAGCTTTAATAAAAGAGCACGCTTATGAACTTGTTGCAGACTAAGCATGTGTGAGCAGTTGCCTTTGACACTTATTGATTGAACATAAGGTGACTATGGAATGAATGATCACAAGATCGACGGTAGGCTCCAAAATTTAAGTGTAGACAAAATTTTGGAGGGTTTATGTCGCAACAACAACAACAACTTATTACCTTATGTGACTGATTTCAACATATATGATTGACAATTGGTCCATGATGTAGCTATCTTTGTATGTCATATAGATTTTGCAACACCACTGCATTAGTCTTACCTGTTTCTCCTATGCTTTCATGATCTTTTCATTATCATCTTTATAGCTTTGAAGTATAACCTTTACAATTCTTACTATCTCAACCAATTCTAGAGGGTTTTCACCCATCTTTATTTCATCTAACTCCTCTCCTCTAATGTGTGATGTCCCTCCCATGCTAATTCTACTAAGTGTTTCCTTCCTTTTTCTTTTCTTTTTTTTGTTAGTAAATATTCTTATGTGTTGAAATAACACACAATTGTTAGTTGAAGAAAATAATTAAATTTCAATATATCTAGTGGTATGGGTTATATATATGCATTGGCCTAGCCAAGGTTGAAATTGAGTATCTATTGTTGTTGCACATCAAACTTAAATTCAATTTAGAAAAATCGGTAAAATGAATTCAATAATTTTATTTACAACAAACCTTTCCTTTTCTCTTGAGTGCATTCAACACAAGTGTTGAACCTTAACTATGATACCACTCTATAACATACCTAGTCCCTTAATGTTTGGCTAAGGATATAAAGCACCAAAATTTCATCTTTGTTATCTCAACGATTACCCTGATACCACTATATAATGTACCCAACCCCCTTAATCATCTTTAAGGAAACATAATTAAGATTTAATGCTTTCTTTTACTCTCCTTTAAACTCCTTTATGATACCACCACCATCCTCTACTCATAAAGAACTTTCCAATATAAATCTCCTCAAAACTAACCTCAAGACACAAAAATATGCCTAGTTGCAGATTTTACCTTCAAAGTGCCACGAAAACATCTGTACCACTGACACATGGCAAAGACATGACAATACTTGCATGCATGTCTCAACTACTAAGACCACATCATCTCTTGACACATCAACCACAACCTCGTCCAAATTTGGGATCTCTGGATGCATCAACCACTTTCCCCTTTGCATTTGGATATGGTAGTTTATTTCCTTGCACTACCATTATGACAGGTTATGAATTCTTTAATCTTTGGATACATCTAGGAAATCTAAAACATCTGGATCTCAGTACAATCCAAGTATCCCTCTTACCTACAAGCCATATCTCTAGATATTTATATTTGACATAAACTTCATGTATACTACCATGTTGACCCCTATTGCCACAAATCTCCACATCACCTCGCCATGCCAACATGTCACGTCAAAACATGGAAACATGCCACATCATCTAACTCCTACCCTTCATGCCACATTATTGTGACATGCCATCATGCCACATCAACTCATGCTACTTGTAGGAATTAGGATTTGCTTACATGGCTTCATGTAATTCCCACATGGATTTTCGCTCTAACATCCAACATCTAGTATCTAAGATTTCATTGGGGGTCACACTTAACTTTGTTCTGGATGCCAAGATATCCCGACCTATCACACGAGTTCCAATATTCCACATTTGGAATTCATGACTTTGTTATAAGTTACATATTATGGTTTTCTAAATGTGCAGATACATGGATGCATCCTAATCCACCTCCTCCAAGTTCCATCACCTCTGGGCTTTTTCATTTAAGACATCCAACATCTAGCCCCTTTGAGAGGAAACTCTTGTGTGGACCCTCGGATTCCTAAATATCCAGATATCCCCTTCTTTATTCTACTCAACAAAACTTGGTGCCTATCTTTGCCTACAACTCTTGATAGCATGTTAACTTCACAGCCTACATATGACTATGTGGGAATGAGGTTGATTGTCACATGTTTTGGATGCCCAGATGCCTAGATATGTTTTCTTATTGGCATTTACTTTATACTTGGATCTAGTGCTCATGGGAGTATCATCCATTGTCACCTCTTAGATACTTGGTTATTCTTGGCCTATGCACTTCAACTCCTATTATGGCTTAACTTTCAGTCATGGTCCCTTATGGTCCATGTGACTAGGACTGAGGCTAAGAAGCTCTAATCCCCAAGTTTGCAGAATGACCCAAATCCGAGGGACAATCCCCAAATTTCAATTCCTCAGTTGAGCTTCCAAGTTAGGTGCATTAGTAAGTCCAAATGGCATTATGTAACTATTTTGTTGCATTTAATGAAACCATAGAACTTGGGTCCTTTTCATGATTTTAAGAATCGAATTCATGCTTCCTCTTCTATTTCCTTAAAGAGTCTTCCTATAATGAGACTAGTGGGAAGGGAGCTTCCTTCGTGTGATTGTATCATTTATAGCAACCATATAAAGATGGGACAATAACATTAGTTGGAGTTGTTGTTGTTCCTAGAAGGTCTTACTTGGTTATGCCCAATGGTGATCCATCTTCAAATCTTTTCACCAAAAAGATTTCCAATTTTCCTCCTTAGCAATTCATGAAATTTTTACCTCCTAACATGAGACCTTTGTTAGGACTTATTCTTCTAAGATTAAAATTGAATATTTATTAAAAAACCATATTTATATACTCTAAAAATTATATCCCACATTAATTTTCATACTAAGTTTAAAGAAACCCATTTTAATGTTCATAAATCTATCTTTAATTACTTAGTGTTATTATTATATTATTTTTAATTTCATATTCATATATATATAAGAAAGATTAGGTTGAGCCTAGGCTGAGGCTAACCCGTTTATTGGATGGAAGAAAACTCGTCCACCCACAATAGGATGCTTATCACTAAAATTACGGGAGACTCTATTAAATCTAAACACCCTTTGAGAATACCTTCAAAATAACTTCCATCCTCAATCCCTCCTCATAAAATTAAATAATATATATAATAATATTCACACCATGACGAATTCACCCCTCTTTAATTTCAAATTTAATTCAACCTAACCCAATCCAACCCGCTCTTTCCTCGAAATTTTGAAATGAATAAAATAAAGTATACAATCTTATATCATCGGTGATGACAAAGTTCATCATATGTCATATAATGCTTTGTTCAAATAATATTATATCATGGTTACACCAACAGCTCAACTATTTAAACTATCCCAACTAAATTGCATTGACCTTTGAAAAATATATGCATATATAATGTGTGAGCATGAACATAGTTTGTGTGTAATAAAATCAACCTTGTTAACTTTTATTGTGAAAGAGTAATGGGATTGGTTGATTGATGTGGAAATGGCCCTCCAACATTTAAATTTTGATGGAGGAAAGTTCCTAGACATTTCCTATTTAATAGTAAACTTTTAAGGATTGTCATGGGTGGCCATCAAAGTCTAGGCTTACACCTCAAAAATTATAACATGAAATTTATCATTGTTTATCAAGATGTAGAAACTGTGTTTTGTAATCCAAAAGTGATTAAAGTCTAACTAACTAAATTTTTAAATAATGTTTAATTACCTTATTTAGTTAGAAGGTTGACTATGGTATGTTTATTTTTTGAATTATTTGAACTTTCACATAATTTCATTCACATGGAGTAACCTTTTATATAAATAGATTAGTTCATAAATATTATTATATAATTTTACATGTCTTTTTTAATTTTTTGACTTTCACATAAATTTCATTCACATGGAGCAACTTTTTCTTATAAATAAATTAGTTTATGAATATATTATATATTTTACATGTTGAATATAGATAAGTTTATCACCGTCCTTATTTAATTATGCATTAATATTTTATTATTATATATCTGAGATTATTCTAAAATATATTAATAATATTAATTTTAATATTTTAATATAATTAATTTTAGTTTAGTATATTAGTTTTTTATTAATATAATTCTTTTTAATAATATATTTATATGAAAAAATTTAATTTTTAAAAAATGTTATAACAGAAAAATTTAAGCATGGAAGTTTATTTTTACATTGTTTTATTTTTTTAACATGTAAATTATAAAATGTTGATGATATTTTAAAAAAGTTTTTTATATATTTTTTATAAAATTTTGGCTTTTAAAATTACATATTTTTATTTTGAAATTTTGGCTTTTCAAAATTACATATTTTTATTTGGATGAATTATATTTAATTAGAGCATCTTTTAGAGTTAAATGGATCTATGTTGGTTGTGAACAACACACTAATGAAATGTTTTAACTACAATAAATTTGTAATTTTCACTTATTTTGTATATTGTATAAGATTATTTTTGTTACTAATATTTTTAAAATGAGTTCTCTAATTTTTTTTATTAATACTTTTTAATATGTTACATGCCAACTCCATATTAAACATCTAAAAAATTACAAATTTCTAATTATGTCATTTATAATTGATAGTAAAATGTTTTTTATTCTTGTTTTCAATATTATGAATATAAAATGACCTGAATGCGGGTGTATTAATGAATCATTAATGGAGAGGCTCTCCCGCGCCGGCGTATGGTCCTGCAAGTGGCAGGATTGCACACTCCTCCATGCCCTCTCTTGGTTAATGCAGGCTCACACAAGGCACCTGATGATCACTCTGCACTTCGAATTTATTGTTCACTTTGGTCGAGGAACTATTCCTGAGGTTTTATTCATGGGTTCTTCGGCTATCACATCCAGTATCTCCTCTTGGTCCTCCTGCTTTAGCCAGCGTCAGACCCAGAATTCTTGCACTGCTTCGGCTGCAACCATAAGTGTTTGGCTTGGAGGGGCTTTTGCTGCGGAAGCCAAGCTTCCCCGTTCAAAGGCTCAACTCTGTTTTCTGAATTCTGAGCAGTTTCTCTTCAAGCCTTCTTGCATCCCTTACTTCGTCACCTGTTTTGCTTCAGTCTGCTTCAATTTCCCTTCAAGCCGTCTTCGCATCTTGACCATGGTGTGCCACCGCTTGCACAGTCGCTATGGCGGTAGTCGCGGTGGTCGTGGGCGATCTAAGCCTGCTCCTTCGTCTGATGTTCCTGTGGCTCCTGTGTCCCCTCCCTCAGCTCGTGCAATTCTGCCTCAGAACAGTTCTGTTTGTAAGCCTATCCCGCATAACACATTCCAGACCACCCACTTCAAATTTCAAAGTAGCCTCAACAAGCCTATTCTCTCGGCTAGCATTACTGTCATCTTTGTAGAGGAAGAGGCTCTGCCTAGCGTTTCTGTGCATACCTCGGCGACGTAGTCTCAGGACGGCCATGGCGGCGAGCAGTAGGGGGAAGAGGAAGGCAATGTGATCAATCGCGGTGATTTGCATGCCGAGGAAAGCGTTCCTTATGACACCAAGCCACTAGATGGCAACCTCCAGGGAGTCTCGAGCTCTGTTGACCTTGCTGATAGTTCTTGTGGCACCCGTCGTTCGTTAGCTCATCCAAGTGGCAGCGGTATGGATGCTGAGGTTAAGGAAGGCGAATTTTGGGTTAGCAATACATGCCCAGTAGTGGAGGAAGGTCTGGACCAAGACTCGGTCGTTTGATGCCTCCTGGACCCTGCTTGCTTCCCCAACTTTCCTTTTTGCTCTCCAGGTCACTTTGCTATGTTTCTTTGGTTCTAATAATGTCTTTTTGCTACGGGTCTTTGGTTCAGCATATGGTTTTTGCCTTTGGGTCTCTGGTTAGTATAGATAGCTTGGCTACAACCTACCATCTAACCTTTCTATGGTTTACTGATATGTTCAGTTCTCAATGTATGGTTTTTGGGCATTATGTAACTGGTTTTCCCATCCCTGGGATAGACTTGATGAGCTAAAGGCTAGTTTCTGCTCTCCTCTGAGGTTTCGACCTCCTTGTAATTGTATTTTTTATTTTCTTTTAATAGAATTAGTCTTTACCGAGAAAAAAAAATATTATGAATATAAAATGAATTACATGTTATGAAATATCAATATTTTTATTTGTACACACCATTTGTCAACATCATATTAAGTAGTGAATGAATTACTATCTTTCTGGCCAAAAAGTTTTTTTTTTCTTACTTTTTACTCTATCTTTATCTAAAGTTTGATATAAACTTAAGGTGGAAATTAAAGTATATAATATATGACCGACATTATTTTTTGTTATTGGTATTTTTAAATTTGTCAATGTAAGTATTATTTTATTATTTTTAAATACAATGTTACATGACAATATCTCCTGTAAAGTATCTCTCAACACACATAAAAAATATAAATTATATATATATATATATATACCTAAAATTTCCTCAAATAATAAATAAAACGATAATTTTTTTATTATTGATTTTTTTTTTTTAAACCACATTTTAAAATTCTTTTGAGAAGGTGATCTAACTGTTCTAGGTCACTCGGATGCTTATGAGTTTGAAATCATAATTCATGTAAATTAAAATTGACCTATGGTTTACTTTATTGTTTTGAGTAGTTCTGTTATAGGGATAAAATGAATCTTTAGTTCACCTTATTGGTTTTGAGTAGATTTGTTATACTTTTTAGCAAGGTAATGTATAGTGTTTGATGTAAACGAAATTATGGATAATTTATAATATCAACAAAATTATTTAAGTCAAGATCTTCTTGAGAAGTCAATAGAAATCTTAGAGTCGACGTGTTTTGAATCTTTATCGAGGTTCATCATCACGACAAGGTTGGAGAGCAAGATCAACAAATCACCAACCTTGTCCTGATGACGAACCTCGATAGAGGTTCGAAACATATCGACCCTAAGATTTCTATGTGATTTCTCCGAAAGATCTTGGCTTAAATCATGAATCACAGAAGCATCCAATCTAAAAAAAAGAAGTTATTATAAAAATGTTTTACAATTTAAGATGAATGAAATATTTGTGAATATATATGTGTATGTATGGGGCCCAGGTGAGGTATCTGAGTGGGTGACTACCTTTGGGTGAGGAAGTTGGTCCCTGGGTCTCGAGTTCAAATCCTCCCCAGGTGAAAAATGTAATCAAAGTGATAAAAAAAATGAACATATGTAATAAAAAAGTGAACAAGGAAAGAATAAAAAAAAAATTTATGTGTATATGCAGAGTTATAGATAATTCATAATAACAAAAAAATAATATATTCATAATAAAAGTGAATTGTTTTATAATTTACGATAGATGGAATATTTGAGAATATATGTGTATGTGTGTGGGCGTACATTAATAAAATTAAACTGAAAAAAATAGTGTGTTTAATATTTAAAAGTATTGTGTTCAATATATATATATTATAATATAAACTTATTATTTCATGGTTTTTATTATTTATCAAAGTCTAAATTTAGGGGTGGCAAGAGGGGGGTGCTTTATGGCCCCGAGGAAGTTAAAATTGCAAAGTATTTATGAGGCTTAGGATGCATGACAAACAACTAAGCTTAAGCTTAAGCTTTCTATTAGTGAATTCAGTTAGCCAAAGAAAATTCAGTAGTTTCTCTCATTGTTTTGGGAGACTTTCTCCTTCTTATTCCACATTTGGTGAAGGGCTCCTCTTTGAGGGACAAAACATTAAAAAGTCTTATGAAAAGAATTGGGAAAGAAGTGAAAGGGTTTTCTTCAATAATATATTTCCATGTTCTATGTGATCTTAATAAAGATGCGAATGTATGTGCTAATGAAGGGTGTAAATTAAGATTGGGAAATTTAAAAATCAATGGTCAAATCATGTCCTCTCCTATTCCTTAGAGTTAAATGGATTGACATTCCACAATTATGAAGGAATGCATTATCAATGAGTAATAATATGGCATGTAAATTTTGTTTTTTTGTGGGTCATTTTTGTAAGGTATGTACCTACAAAACCCTGTTTTTTGTTATCTAGTTTAGAGTCCCTCTAGAAAATTTTGTAGTTTTGCTAGATAAGAGGGCTCAAGGATTTTTTTTGAAAATATAACTATGCACTACCTAATGTATTAGCTGCATTCCAGGTGTATGCTTGCATATAAATACAAATTTCTCATCATGGTTAGAACAAATCTAAACTTAGATAATTGATACAATAATATCTTATCTTAATTATTAAACCACACTCTAATCAATTATCTATATCCCTTCTTACTTTTAAACACTAAGAAATTTACATTTATTTTGTTTATCTCTCTCGACAAGTTATATGAATACAAGGTTAAGATGGATAAATGTTAGTTAATAACAATTCATTTATCTTTAAAAAATTGTTTGTTAATGTGGAAACCTCTTAACAGTAGTACAAGTAAGAAAGTAAACATAATTATGGTAATGTGGATTGAAACACCATAGCATAGTAAAAGTGAGAGAGTTAAGATAATTATGTTAAAATGTGGGGTGGAACATTCACTTGTTACATAGATCATAGACCAGGTTAGAAAGGGACAACAAGGCATGATATCCAAACCACTAACTATGCTACTATCAAGGATTTGGAGACTAACATCTCAAAGGTAACTTTTAAATTAACAAAGATCTTAATGCATGTAATGTCTCACAAATCAATGGAACAAAATCTCGTCATAGTGATATGCTTTTATGGTAATTGTGTATAGCTTAAGATTAGAAATATCACCTAAACAATAACCATAATGCAAAAAGGTAGGTGTAGGAGGGGATCTTATAAACCTTGGAGGAACAACAACACTAACTTATGCTTGGGATCTCGACATTGCATTTAATAATCTAGCAGAAGCTTACACATCAATACAAGAGATAAAGTTAGACATTAAAGCTAATTTCACCCTTTGATCAACACAGGGGACTCAAAGCTCATTATTGGCAAAATGGTTTCAATGATTGTTGTTAATGATCATACTCTAGATTCAATACTAAATCATGTTAAAAAATAGATGCTTAACTTTTCTAATATTCGTTTTTTCTAGAACATTTTGCTAATAATATCACCCTCTTAAAAGAGGGGGTTATTAACATGATTAAATACTTAAGGAATTTGGCTTCTTAGGAATCTCATCTTATTCGAAGGAAAGGAAACCCTCCATCTCAAATATATTGTTTAATGTCTCAACATCTTAAATGCTTGTCCACATATTGAGGAAAAAGATTCCACACATGAACTCAAAGAGATAATTAATAAGAATATCCCTTAGGCATACCTTCATGGAGGCTTGCAACAAATTCTCCCAAAGGAGGCGAAGGAGGAATCTTATATCTCTGCTCCATACATTATACATGCCTCAATGTGGGTATTGGGAAGAAATATAACAAATTTTGTGAACAAATGACACTTGAGTTACATTTTTAGCTAGCTCCCAGAACATGTGATCCAATAAATATAATTTTTTGGTGAATCTCTCTTGGCCGTCAGGTGGCTTAGAAAGAAAGTTCAAATAAAAAACTTCACCTCACAGACCCCTTATAATGATATATAAATGCAATTGTCATGCTTCTCACGTTTCTATTTGTATCACATCTATAAGAACATAAACAACATCGTTGATAACCTTTACAAAGTTTGTTGGATTTTGATCGAAGTACACGCATCACTTCCATTGTGCAAGATGGCCACTCGACAAATATTATGCTCGCACACTTTTTTTTTTTAATTTTTTTATTTCTTTAGCGAGATATTTGTATTACTTTGTGGAATAAAATATAACATCTAACTTGTAGCTACTAGCATGCCAATGGGTAAATTAGTAGAACATGTATGTTTGCTTAGGCCATAAAACTAGTTCAAAATTGATAAAATAGTTGTACAAACTTTTAAATCTAATGATATATGGAGATTGCTGATGAAATTTAGACGGTAGCTTTATTGCCTATAAAAAACATCAAGTTACTTTACCCATCCCATAGTATCAACACGAGGTTTAAGCCATGCATCGAAGAGTTAAAGTCACATGGCTTAGCGTGAAGGATTGCATCATAAGAGTGGTTATGAAATGAGAAGGAGGCTCTTTATCACATACCCTCAGTGATGTCATCACATAATTATGTATTTGGGAGTAGTGTATTCTTAGTTACAATGTGATTAATTAGATGACACTATGGAGGATACACCACTAGTTTACAAGAGCCTTGGCAAGGTATGTGTTGGCCTTAGGTTTATGACTTTACATTTATGGTGAGCCTCCTTTGGAATTTGGGTTTGGAGAGCTCTTAGTTGTTGAGTTTGGTTTTTCTATGGGAAGTTATGTTGGTCCAATTTCATTTCAAATTCCATATTTCCTTCTCCAATATGTCATAGTGGTGTATTTAATTTTTTTGGTTATAGGAAGGCACAAGCTGATTTTTTGTTTTATGATTTTGGGTGGTACGTTCTTTATGACTCCTGGTTGGTTTTGTTCCTAGTTTTCCAAGTGGAGGTCTATTCTTTTGAATTCTACCGAATGCCTCCTATTCTTTTTAGTGTGACAATTTTTTTATTAATGTTTCCTTTCTTTAGTAACTCATTCTTTGTTGGATCTAGGTGTGGAGTGTTTTGTGGTGTTTAGGGGAATTGGTGTTCTCTTTGTCACCTCATAATGGATTTTTGAGAGTTGAGGGAGATTAGGAGGACTTTGAGGAACCATGAAGAAGCCATCTAGGCCACTAGTGCATTAGTCTTCATGGCAAATGCAAAGATTCACGAGGTTGAACAAAAAGTAGTAACTTAGGCTACAACACTTATGGGCACACTAGTACAACATAAGTGTTAAATGGATTTCTTGGATGTGGACTGTAAAATGCTATAGACTATAGTGATTAACATGAGAAAGGGGGACCATCCAGGGCATCAAACCAAATCCAATTAGTGAATTCCAATTGTGGCAAGTTGAATGAGGAAACAACATTACACCAACTTGATGATGTAACAGAATTGAGTAGCTAGCTTCATAAACATGAAAACACAACACTAGAAGAAGTGGCAGGTAAGCATGCCTTTTGTTAGTTTTCATGTTTTGTAAGGTTATTATCATTAGCTAGTTTATTTTGTAGAATGTACACCTCTTAGAAACATTGAATTATTTTGCCTTGGGACATTATTAAGCTAAGGCATTAGCACATATATAGCATAAACATATGCTATAGTTGGTCATCTCTAAATCATTTTTGGTTGTAATGTATTTGTAGCTTTGCTACAATTTACTTTTTTATTTATTTAATATAAATCTACCAACCACTATTTTAAAAAGAAAATGCAAATAGGGTCATTCAACAAAACATTGAAATTTTCATCAGTGCTAAAATCAAAGTAAAAAAAAGACAAACATTAATGTGGAATAAAATACCAACATAAGAATACACCAAAGTAAAAAAAAGACAAACATTAATGTGGAATAAAATACCAACATAAGAATACACCACTGCAGATAACATGTGACATCATGATATTAATACCTTAGGAAAGGAAGGTGTTATCACATCAACTAGAAGACTTATAATCTAAAGTCAACTTTTGGATTAGTGATTTTATTTATAAAAATAATACATTAAAAATTATATCTATTTTATAATTATTATGTATACAAAATTATTCACAACTTCTACACTCTCAAAATGTCAATAAACATAATTACATTGTCAAAATGTCAATAAACAAAATTAATACTACAATGAGAAAAAATATCCTTACACCAACTCGAAGACTTGCAACTTAAAATCTAACATGTCAATAAACAAGATTAATACTATAACTAGAGAAGATATTCTTACACCAACTCAAAGACTTTCAACTTAAAATCAACATCTAGATTAAAATCATACCATATAAAGCTACTTCAAACTTGTGGATTTTTCAAATATAGAAAATTTGATAACATCTATTTTAAATAATAATTTCAGACATACAAAATTTAAGGGAAAAAACATAATATAAAATAAAAGAAATATAAAAACAAATTATTATAATAAAATAAATGTAACATCACACCTAACAACTACAAATGAAAACCAACCTGCACTCCAAACCACTTTTAACTCAAAAGAAGATGTTAACACATTAATGAGAATTTTGTAGAAAAACCAACTTCCAAATTGACCATTGAAAAGTGTAAACCACGCCAGCTCACTGGCCCTTTTGCCACCTCAGAATTAAAAATATCCAGTGAAAACTCCAGTTAAATCTCCACTTTCATGGAACTAAATTTAGTTGCCACGTAAGCCCAAAAAATCTCGGGCGAACCCAAAGCCGAACAACCGCTACTTCCAGAAAAAAAGAAAAGATCGCCTTATTACAAAACACGATATTAGTTATATAATTAGGGTTAATTAGGGCAATTAATTTCTATTTCCCGCCCTTCCTTTTATTCACCGTTCCGGCCTTCGAAGAACCGATGGAGAAGTTGCACACAGCTCCTGATTTTACTGCGAAAAACTGTGAACGAAGCCAATACTTGACCTCGTCTAGAGATCGAATCCCAGTAACAACTCAGAATTCGCTCTTATAGTCACAAACAATATAAGCCCGAGACCGAGGAGAAAAAAGAGAGAAAAAAAAACCGGTGCCGAGATCGGCAGTCCGGACCATCGTTGGATCGGTTATTCGCATGCGGTTCTGAATTTTTTTTCCATTTTATAGATGGGTTTTTCGTTTCAGGCCCCTTCGCACATTGCAATCGATTGTTTTCCTTGTTCTTCAATTCTCTAGCCCTGTGTCATATAACATTTAGAGTATAAATATATAGCAATATATATATCTATATACTCTGTATATATTTTATCTGAGATCGTGCATAATGGCGATGGATTCCTCATTGAAGGTTTCGGCTCATTCGAGTCACAGGAAGGGTGGGGGGCTTTTGAAGAACCAGCTCGAGCTCGTGAAGAGGAAGGACTGTGATAGATATGAAATTGCACCGATTCCTGAGACTCTGTCGTTCGAGAAGGGTTTTTATCTTTTCATCAGGGCATGCCAGCTCCTGACGCAGAAGACTGAGGGGGTCATGTTGGTGGGATTGGCCGGGCCTTCT
Organism: Pinus taeda; assembly: GCA_000404065.3. Lineage (NCBI taxonomy): Eukaryota > Viridiplantae > Streptophyta > Pinopsida > Pinales > Pinaceae > Pinus > Pinus taeda. Next base: position 15,858 of record APFE030644386.1, on the reverse strand, counting down.
GGTGCGGGGAAAACTGTTTTCTGTGAGAAGATCTTGAGTTTCATGCCAAGCATCATTGCTATTTCCATGGATAATTATAACGATGCCAGCCGAGTCATCGATGGAAACTATGATGGTGAGTGCGCCAAGATCCAATTTGTTTTTATGATAATAGTTTTATGTTTTATAAAGCATGCAGGATAGATTTGACGGCCCTTGGTAATGGGATGCGGGATTTCGAGGGCTTTCATTGTATATTTTCTCTTGTATTCTGATGGAAAGTTATTTTCACTGCTTTTATGTTTCTTTAAATTTCTCTGAAAGATGGCCTGTTGAGTATTTGTCAATAGAACTTTGGAATGTGGGCTTGTTGCTTATATTTATTTGTTGGTATTGTGTAATAAAATGTTCACTCGGGAGAATCGGAATAGTATGCTAGTTGATAATTTTGTTTTGGTTATGATTGTGATGGTCTCTGATATTCATTTTGATAGATTATCTAGGTGCTAATACACATGGCGGTGTACGGGTTGTTGAAGAACAAGTTCTTGAGAATATTGTAGACAATTTAATTAATATGATAAGTAATGATCAACAGTAGTCTTCAAACCCATGAAATAAAGGGTTTGAAAAATTGGATTAATCATGTCACTAGTGGTCAATATACTGATTTCTTCTGGTCTGTAGCAAGACATCTTGGCATATGATTCAGAGGTTTCCAAAGTACCAAGGTCAACAATACATTTGCTAAGCAGATGGGTGCTTTTATGAAAAATAGTAAGCTTAATTTCTTTTCTAATATAATTTTGTCCAATTTTATTTATTTAAATCATTGTGTCAGTACACACGGCTCAGATATAACGGTTATATGATATTCAAGTCGTTAGATGCATTAATCCTGGGTAAATCAGTTATTCAAAAGTCATCGCTGTCTCTGTACCGTATAGGTATACTGACGTATCTTTGGGCTGCTGTTGCTTGCAATGCAGGCCTGAAGACATGATTGCACTTTCTCTAATTTAAGTTTATAATTTGTTCATGTCCCAAAAGAAATTTTTGATACTTCATAAGTTCAGGTCTATTGTACTGAGGTGTTATAATTTACTTTGCGCTGCACCGAGTTTTTGTCAATTGAATTATAAACGTATTTTTCTATATTGAGGTCTAATGAGGTAGATCTTTGTTATCAACTACAGGTCTTTAACTTTTTGTCTAGGACGGTTGGTATAGCTGAGGTTTTTTAATCAAGTCTTTGTAGTATGGGATCTAAGTTATGGGTTGAATATTGGTCATAATTGGTTTTCTTTGTATTTTGCCGGGGGTGATTCTTATTGGGAAGTGATAGCTTTTATTAGCCCCAAAGTATACTCTACAGAAATTTGGTGAAAGTTTTGGTGAAAGTTCACTAAATTTTTTTAATTTTCTTATTTCATCGGCATAGATCCATCTTCAAGAAGAGGAATAAGATGGATTTATGCGATCCATCTTAAAGAAGATGAATAAAAAATTGTTTCTTTCTAAAATAGATCGATCTTATTCTGCAGAACATGGAGCTAATTTTCATTCTGGCTTGGTAAATGTTTGAGAAATTTCCGAGGTTGAATAGCCAAAGGGTGAATGGTGGCCATTGAAATTTACTTGTCTTATTTTAGGAACTCTGATCCTAACTTTATAGGTTCATGGAGCTTTCTTAAGTTGTTTCTAGTTGATGAATGCAGGAGATTCATTGCTTTCCTTGATTCTTTCATAGGGTTTTAGGGCTTCAATGCTTTCAATTGAACTTGGCTAATTCTGTTCATTGCAGGAGTCTAGATTCGAGGTTGAACCCTGGTGATGCAGTAGACTGAAAAAAGTAAAGGAGTCTTCAGTATCTTTTGTTATAAAATCCTACTTTGGAATGATAAATCAACCTCTAAATCCAATCGCCTAATTTGAATGTTTCTTTTCACTCGTCTTGATATTTTTGAAGTCTGATTCACCATCTGGAAACCTATACCTTCAAAAAAATGCTGCTAGAACATTTTTATTTTCTATTCAAAGATAGAATTGAAATTACATTCTTCAGGGGCTAGAGCACTATGACAATAGAGTAGACCAACAAATTCTCTGACCACACATAGGCTAAGTATCGAGATTCAAAAACCATCTACTGAAAAACAAGACTGTTTAAAACTGCCCGAAATAGACATCTAAATACAGTCCCAAGTACAAACAAAAACAGGAGGGAAAACAGAGCCTATATGCTGCTTCATAATGATAACAGGTACCAGGTAAACCCTGCCACATAAATTAAAATTATAAAATAATTAAACAGAGTAGTATCCCTGAACCGAAGAACCTGTAGATGGACATAAGATGGAACACCACCATAACCTGCCGTGAGAAGAGGACTGTATACCCTAGTTAATTTCCTCAACCACACAGCAGCCCACCTCAACTTGAAGCCCCTCCTTTGAAAGCTTATCAGCATCTTCATTTAACTCCCTAAATATTTGCATGCAAGAGAGAAATCATAGGTGGAGGCAATTGCATTCAGCTAATCCTTCAAAGTCGTGCAACTGGCAACTCCCTTTTATCCAATTTATTACAAAAGAAGATTCACCATACAATTGAAGAGCATTACATAGCTTAAAACTAGCAAGATGAGCAGTACATAGCTTAAAACTAGCAAGATAAAACATCAATATCAGTCCAATAACTCGGACCAAAATGCTGTTGGAACTTGTCAAGTTTATCAGAATGATTTTGGGCCTATGATGTTCTGTGATGAAATCATCCTTCAAAAATGACAATTTTACCTTGTTACATCTAGAGATAAAAATAGTGAATATTGAGTTAAAATTAACTAGTCAAATAAGATTTAATAATGACTTTTCGCATAAGATTTACTCTTCCTGAAAATAAGCTTCTAATGTTATCCTGCATTACTCTCATGCAGGGAAATGACCTTTAGACTTTAACGGCTCTGGTGCCTACATTTATCCTTGGTTTTATTTTTCTAAAGGACCAGATGATTTGTCTTTGATAGAACCTGCTTTGTTATTCAATTGTTCCTTTTGAGAAATTTTTGCGGACCCTGAAGAGAAAATGTAATGATAGGGTATTTATTTTCCAAAGCAGGTAGAGAGAGTGGAAACAGATGATAAATATTTCATGTGAAAATGTATAAGAATGCTTCATAAGTTGCAACTGGGTATTTCAAATCTATTTGTTTCAGAGGGTAGACCATGGATCTTTGTTCAAATGTTCGCGTTGCAAAGTATGTATTTTAAAGATGGTTCACGCTATTCTTTCTTTTCTGCATGGCTGCGGCTATAGTATTAGCATAGATCCATCTTAATTTTGAATATATTTAGTGCTAAAAATATTTAAACCTCAAGTTGCAAATCTATACGTGTTTGTATGTGTATGTATTACATGGATACAGTGTTCACAATGAATATGACAAGTTTTTAGAAAATGAAGATATGATATGATTAGGATACAATGAATACATGCATGCATGCATACGCACTCTAAAAGAACTATGATGCATAAAATTTTTAGGATACATTCAAATTTGGAAATTGAGCAATTTGTAACTTGATTTGTAAGAAGTTAGTGTTGGTATTTTAAATTTTTTTTGTTTTGTTTCAATGACCAAAAATGTTGGCTCAACAGCTGATATGTTGGGCTGGAATGGCTGATTGTTTAAAAAAAATTGAACTGCTGCTGAAAGATTTCAGTCTCATTTTAAAGGCGTGTTTCAATGAGCATCACTTTTAAAATGCGGAAATGCATTTCCAGCACCTGGGAGGTGGCGTTTTCAGTAATAGTATATAGTGTATATTATATATATTTTTTAATTTCGTCATTCCATATACTATATTATATATATTTTTTCAAGAAAACTTCATGATTTCCCCTCTTCGGTAGGAATTCTAATAGTGGCTGGTAAATCCAAGGTTTGGACTAGTTTGAACTGGACCTCTGTCAGGGGTTTTTAGTAATACTATATAAATATATATATTTTTAATTTCGTCATGCAACATATAAATTTTTCCCAGGAAAACATTTTGGGATCCCCCTCTTCTCTGGAATATCTAGATAGCAGCTGGTAACTCCAAGGAATTGGACTAGATTTGAATCTGTGACCTCTCTGTCAGAGGTGCACTTTTGCTGGTAACTCCAAGGAATTGGACTAGATTTGAATCTGTGACCTCTCTGTCAGAGGTGCACTTTTGCTAAATAGTTCAATCAATTGAGCTAACTTTTGGGGTTATTATCAGACCAACACATATTATACAATGACATAAATACAAAGTCCCCATGATATCCACCACCTGGGCTTGAGAACACCTTTCTCTCTTGTGCAAGGATGTTCTAGCTGAGTGCTGCTTGAGTGCCTTATAGTATGAGTTCTGGTAGATTGCTTCCTGAGTCTCTTATAAGAATTTCAGTCGCTTGATGAGTTTGATAGTATGAGTTGTTGCTGCTCCACGACTGATTGGCCAAAAAAGGAAGTTTGATTGGGCATTATATAGCTTTTAACAAATATTTTTTTGGTGTTCCAGTGTTATACTTTCTTTTTTCCCATTGTTTAACCTTCCCATATCTTCTTTGAAATTTACTGAAAATGTGGCCACGAAATATTTCTTCCTTTTGAGTAAAATGACAAATAGTTAAATAATTGCCTTCCATCATTTATTTATCAATATTTTATTCTTGTAAATAAAATGAAAAGAAGTTGAGCAACTAGCTTGCTACCACTTATGTACCCCTTCTCTCTATATTGTTATTTAATCTTTTCTCTTCATGAGTTTTTAGATATATTTGTGGGTGAACATGAAATGATCAGAGTATGTCTTCTCTAGATCTATCTTTAGAGTATGTAGTTTCACTTATTATGTTCACACTCATGTTTTTTCACAAATATTGCTATGGCAGATCCCAGGTTGACAGACTATGATACTCTTCTCCAAAACATTCATGATTTAAAAGCTGGAAAAGCTGTGAAGGTTCCCATTTATGATTTTAAGCTCAGTCGTCGTACTGGATACAGGTCTGTCCTCTGGTCTGCACAAAACATTGGAGATTGCCTATTTTGTGTAATTATATTCACCATAGATGTAGCTGTTGTCAAAACGAGTACCTAAGGTGTAATTTTTCAGTTTCCTTGTAGGAATTTCTAGAACTGTGTATAGTATATACTTCTCATGAGAGAATTTGTAAGAGCATGTTTGTCTAACTTATATTCTTAATACTTTTCCAGAGATGTCAATGTTCCATCATCTAGGATTGTTGTCATTGAGGGTATCTATGCTTTGAGTGAAAGGTTACGCCCGCTATTGGATCTCCGGGTCTCTGTGACTGGAGGCGTTCACTTTGATCTTGTCAAGAGGGTTCTGAGGGATATCAATCGTTCTGGCCAGGCACCTGAGGACATTATTCATCAAATATCAGAAACAGTAGGTGGCTTTATTCTGATTTTTGATTCAAATGAAAAGTAATTTCATGCAATATAATTTATTCATTATTCTTCAGCCAAAACGCCTGAAAATTAAGCTCAAAACTTTTCTTCTCAAAATTCATCTCTATTCGACGGAGGTGGCCGATGAAAACTTGCTGTAATGCATTCCCATTTTGTTTGTAGATATATCATTCAGTATGGATGTAGTGTAAAAGGCTACACTTGCCTGTCTTTCAATCAGATTTTGAGCTTCATATAATGTGTCTAATTGTAAGTCTGCATCTTTTATTTGCAGGACCTGGTTAATTACATATGGTTGGCTTAACAGCTTTCTCTTACACAAATGGGGACATATAACCTATTGTTTCTTATTTTAAGATTCATTATACCACTTTATGTGGCTTTCTGGATGCTGGAGATTGAAACTTATCGATAACTTAGTCATTTCCTGTTTTGTAGTAATCTTTTTATTGTTTTTGTGTACATGGGGCGATTGCACCTTGGGCAATAGAAGTTTTGCTTAATACGCAATCGTGATTATCTAACAAATAAGCTTTATTCCCAGTGTCCTTGTTACTTTTTGCAATATAGTTCACTGTTCAGTTACAAGAAGTTTGAAAGCTGAGACATTCTAGGAGAAGTTTGGGAGTAAGTGACAAAACTTCTTAACTTTTGTAAGTATAAAAATTCCGAAATAGTGATAATGAATTTGTTTTGAGGGCTGAACCGTGGATCTCTCAGTCAGTTTTGATGCCATTCTTTGTCCATAGATGCAAGCTGATTTGTTGCCTCCAACGTATCCAATATTTGGTGGGGATTTAAGTCACTTGGTTCAAACTCCAATTTGATTTCGACGACCTTGAAGTTCAATAAAAAATCAACAGTAAAGTTTCGGTAATAAAATTCGGAAATACTACAAAATTTTAAAGAATATGTAGTAAAATGAAAATATATGTATATTGTAGTTAAACACAATAGAAATGAAAATTTAAACATATATTTCAGAAACACCTAAAAACATAATCCTGTTAAAAATTTAAAAGTAATTTTATGAAATTATTTACTTACCCGTCTGATTCTTTGTGTTGGGGAATATTGTCATGCATACCCAGTTCATGTTTTCAGTGTTTCGATCCTTATATTGGATTAGTAATTTAATCATTTTTAGCAAGCATTTGCGTCTCCTCATTTTATGTAAGAAGTTTTTTTTTTGTTTGTTTGTTTGTTTTCTATCGTTCTTATTTTTGTGTTGTTGGGTGCTCAACTTATTAATTGTGGGGGCTAATTGACGAAGTGGCGTGCCTGGAAATGAATCTGGACTTGAGCAAGACGTTGGGTGGCGGAAGAAATCCAGAGTTGGGCTCTGGAGTCTACGGGCACCACAGAGAAAAATGGAACGGTCCAGCCTTTGGGGAAAAAAAATGGGCGGGCAGGGTTCTTTATTTTTTATTTTATTTTTGCACTTTGTAGTCTGTCGGGAACGAATTTCAACAAATCTGTGCAGTTACCGCCAAATTTATTTACCTTTAAGTTCGGGTTCCCAATCGAGTTTCGTTCAATTTGAAATTCGCAGAACTGGGGCCGAATTTGTTCGAAATGCCTTCAGGTTCGATCTTAAATCGAAAAAATCACCGAATGCACGAAGCACTCACAAATATATCCATAAAATAACTGAAAAAAGTGCAGAAACCGACTGCCAACAACTCAGATTGTTACTTCAGTTTTGTATATGTTTATTAAAATATGTAGTCTAATATCCAAGGAAATGAAATTAATGGCATACAAACAGTCTGTTGGTGGATTTCAGTTACTATAAAGCTCAGGTTCTGTTCTAATATTTAGTATGGAAGGTTACCTTGCATCCTTAAATTGATACTTCTCCAGCAGAACTGCAATATTTCTAACCATGTTGTGCTGTTTCTATCTAAACATTTGTTGCATTTAATTGTTGGTGAAAGTATATTTAACCAGTATGCAGATAAGTTCTTAATTATGAATAAGAGCCTTTTAGAGTTGCTGGCAAGCGGGTATGACTACACAACTTATAGTGGTACGTAAGGTCAAAGCCTGTGGATATCATCTTAAGTCGTAGGAGTCTTCATAGTATTATCCTTTTTCCTCACCGCTCCTGCCATTATATAGCCTCTCCACTTGTAATGTCTTATTTTAGAAGTCGGAAACTATTGCAGAATAATTTGATCTTGTCACATCTTTATCCTTATATGTAGTAAGTTTTTGGCAAAAGGAAGAATTTTCTTGTTCTTTATACAAAATCAGGTGCAAATTCTTCATTAAAGTGCCCACTGAAAGGTCTTAATTTTCAATCAACACGATCATTGTCATTTAGCATCAAGTTCTACTTGAGAAGACATATTACATGGCAATGGCACTGATAGGTTATGTTTTTTCCCTAGAATGTCTGGATAGATGTTGGCTCAACTGCTAGCCACAGTAGTGGCCAGTAACGCTGAGGGACTCTCTGCGTTTAAACCTGTGACCTATGACCTTCCTGTTGCCAACATGCCTTGGGTGGATAGTTCAACCAATTGATCTAATTCTTGGACACGATGTTATATTGAAGCAATTTGTAGTCTAGCCTGTCATGTATATTATTGTCTCCCTTTTCATTTAGTGGCAAATGAAAATCATAATATTATGTTATTGAAGAAATGTGAAAATGGACTGTGCAGGTTTATCCTATGTACAAGGCGTTCATTGAACCTGACCTGGAGACTGCGCATATTAAAATTGTGAATAAATTCAATCCTTTTTCCGGATTTCAGACGCCAAATTATATTTTGAAGGTACTGCAAGAATCAAACCATTTTAACATGAAATTTCATTGTAATTGAGTTTGTGAGGTGAGTTTACTATCAGCTTTAAATTTATTTTTTTCCATCATCTATTCTGGTATTGTTTGCAGTCTACTCGCATTGTGACTGTGGACCAAATAAAGGAAGTATTATCGATAGATCATACAGAGAAAACTGAAGAAACTTATGACATCTATCTTTTGCCTCCCGGGGAAGATCCTGAGACATGTCAATCTTACCTGAGGATGCGGAATAGGGATGGCAAGTACAGTCTTATGTTTGAGGTGATTATGATTGTATCCTGCATTAATCGATACACAAGCATCTCCCTTCTATTTCATTACACAGTAACCGGGTGCAATTTGTCTTTGGCAATAAACATTACTGTTTGAAGTCAAGAAGAGTGACAAAGAAAAAGGGAAATCCAGCTAATTATTTAACTATTTTTTTAGGTGTACAGTAGTTATTTAAGGGTAGCTACTTGAAGTAATCTAAATCCATAAAATGACATGATTTGACCGTGATTGCAGGAATGGGTTACAGACAATCCATTTATCATATCTCCAAGAATTACATTTGAAGTTAGTGTTCGTCTGCTTGGAGGTTTGATGGCTCTAGGTTACACAATAACAACCATATTGAAGCGTATAAGTCATGTATTTTCAGATGATGGGGTGATTGTGAAACTTGATAAACTTGAACAATTGCATAGAAAATATATGCAGGTACTCAACATGCGGTAAAACTCTTCCAGTTGAATGCACCAACTTGCAACCCTTTTATTCTGTGTGATAAGTTTATTATGCAAACATTGATTTTTTGCCTTGTATTTGTAAATCATTAGGTGCAAGGTAATGAAAGGACTCGAGTTGCAGAGGTTGCCAATAAATTGGGCCTTGATGGTTCTTACATACCTCACTCCTATATTGAACAGATACAATTAGAAAAGCTAACAGCTGAAGTTATGGTATGAATTCAATCAGGTTGGCTGTTACTAAAGTTTGACACTCGCTCAAACCTTTATTTATACTGCTCCTTGTGTGTTTTGACAGGCACTACCAGATGACTTGAAGTCCAAGTTGATAAGTGATCCTCTTGCTGCGAGTCCCATGCCATCATTTTCCTGGATATCTCAGGCAAAGCCTGCAATAAAGAATCAATACAGCAGAAGGTACTAGCAATATGCATAATTTTTTGTGACATTCATCCAAATCTTCTTGTAATGTAGTAGAAGTTTTAAACTTTAAACGTCTTGACTCCCCAAACCAGTAGTCTAGTTACAGAGTTGTACAATTAAATTTATGTGAGTAAACCTTTTAAAGAATTCTTGATGGAAGTATTATTCTGTGGGTATTTACTGAATGCTGTGGGTATTTACTGAATGCGGAGGATGATAGGCCTACAAAAGCTCTCATCCCAGCATTCTCCTCTCAGGATAAGAATGCCTATGAGGGACAATCTCACTGCACATATTATTTGTGTAGACATAGGAACCAAAGCTGCATCACAATTCACATGTCTACCTTCCTAGAGGGAGCGAGAAACTCTTTCTTTGCTTAAGATTTGAGTTTATCCTGTGATTTTTTACTTTCCATCTCATTTTGTTTAGGAACAAGCCTTTATAAATAAATTGGTCTGTAACTTGTTTAAAAGGCAACATCTCACTGTGTTTTATTGATTCATAGCTTGTTCAAGTTCTGTTCCTTGTATTATCAAGTAGCAGAATTAAAGAAAGATTTCCATAGTTTCAAGGATTTGATTTTGTATTCTGTTTTCTTTCTCTAATGCTAAGAGTCCACAAAAATTCTTGTCATCTATAAATCTAGGCATTTTACTAAAGATGAAAAGTAATAGTGTGTGTGGGTGTTTACTATATTGGAATACATTGTTTGTTATCCACATTGCACCTTTTATTTGATCCAAATTTGAGGTAAGTGTTGAGATTCATGACACATTGATGATCCATAATTTAACGTGGACATGAACGTTAAACATGATTGCATCAGATAGAGAAGTTTTATCGGACATCCACATGGGATTTCGATGTATTGTTATGAAATTTATTTGAAAACAGATTTTTCTGCAGATAGCGGATTTTCCCCCTTCTGTTTGATAGCGGATTTCCTCCCTTCTTTTTGATTTGTGCTAGAATCTACTTCCAAATATGTTACAATGTTTGTGAGACCTGGTGTCATCCTATGAATTTTTCTAACTTCTAAACAATATGCTGTTTGCTGATAAAATCGAGGCTGTTATACTTCCATTTTTGAACTTATTTACATGGAGTAAAGAGTATTGTCTCTGTAGAAGTCCTCGGATAGCTTATGGAAAGATGGAATGACTAACAAATAGAAAGTTGAATATGGAGGTGTCACTAGGAAAACGATGGGAAGTGTGATTTTGCAGCATTCCTGTACTTGAAAGGGAACTACTACTGCAACTATGGAAATAACCAAAATAATAAAACAAAAATAGAACCAAAAATCAAGGAAAAGAGTGGGGGCATCTGCAAACCTGCCAGAGATGGATTACCCCTGCAAATATGAGTAATGAAGGAAGACAACTCCAGTCTCCATTAAACACCAATAAGCTGGTTGATTGTAGTGATAAACTAGTAAGAGATTAATTGAATCACGAGGAGGGCAAAACTGTTATTTGCACAAATAAGGAGTCGAAATTCTGTACTTGAAGCATAAGTTAATGCTTAAGAATGATCATGCCCTTGTTATATAAAAGTGAGGTTTTTACAGATATTGGAATATGATTTTGTATTTGACTAGTATATAAACATTTTAACAAATCATGAGTGGTATATAGTCAAGATAGCTCATGTCTAATGTGGTAATATCTAATAAGGATGTTTCCCTTCAGTACACAACAGACTGCTTAGTATGATCATGCCCTTGTTATATAAAAGTGAGGTTTTTACAGATATTGGAATATGATTTTGTATTTGACTAGTATATAAACATTTTAACAAATCATGAGTGGTATATAGTCAAGATAGCTCATGTCTAATGTGGTAATATCTAATAAGGATGTTTCCCTTCAGTACACAACAGACTGCTTAGTCACCATGTTCGGCGAATTTCAAGCTTGAAATTCAAAATTTACTGAACTTCAACCAAATTCAAACTTCAAGCTAAACTAGTTGCTGACACCTTCTGTCGGGATTCATTGTTGAAGAACTTGATTCAAATGTATTCAAACAATTAGAGGTGTCTTTGTTTTAACTTTTTATGGGGACAATTTGGAGATTAGGCTGGAAGCTTGTCTAATCTTAATATACGAAAAATTCTCTGTACAATTGGCTTTTCTGATTTCTGAGCTGGCAAGATTATGTTCATTTTGAAGGGAGATAATGGAAATTGCAATCCAGAGGCTATTTCCTAAAGAATCTTTTGAATCAAGGATTGTTACTTTAGACTTTGTTAACATCTTTGAGACTTGATTGATGGTTTATGTAATGTATCTAATATTTGATGCCCATTATTTTACAGTTGGAGCAGACATACCAGCAATGATATTAGCGAAAGGTACATAAGCTTCTTTCTCTACTTGGATACTCGGTATTTTTTCGTTCATTTGTAGGCTGTCTATGAATTGATGAAATTGAAGTTTCTTTCAAGCTGACAGAGCTTGTATTAATCACTTGAACAGTGGAACATTTGATCAACAAGATTTTTTGAAGACACAAAGGAATTCTATAACTGCCCCACTGGTATGGTGCAATGGAAATAGCAAAAGATATGATGACAGGACACTGGACTCTCCACATGGATCTCAAGATCAGGTATTGGATTGCCAATATTGAAGCCGGCTGTTTTTATTAATTTTACCCAGAAGTCCTATTTATTTAGCCGATTAAAAAATGTAGTATTCTAGAATACTAAATAAATACCTGTTTTTGCAGGGTTTTTCTCGCCTTTCAGACCAAATGACAGGCTTGAGTGAGAGGTTAGAGGAACTCCTGTCTCGTATATTAGAACTAGAAAATAAGCTCTCTGAGTCTGGTAGTCAGGGACATATTCCTCGACAGGGTTCAGGTGTTGGTTCTTTTGGGAATAATCCAAATGGTGTATACTCAAATGGAGTTGCTAATGGATTTGGACCATCTCCTCCAACGGTTGCTTCAAATACTTTAGGAACAGGGTTAGATCCTAACATAATTGAGGAGGTATATAGCGTGCTAATGTCAAGTTATGTTCCGTATTTGAGTATTATTTTCCTGTCAATTATAATACAACCAGATGTAAAAATTCTCAAGCCATTTGAAATTGGGCTATATTTGTTTTATTGTTTGCAGGTCAAGGTTCTTGGTCGAGGGCAGAGACATCTAACAAAACAGTTAGATGTACTGAGTAATCTTCTACGGGAAAACATTTCTCAAACAAGCCACCATAAGATCAACAGAAGATGGACATGGGAAGGATTTATAGGAAGCACCAGAACAAGTGATTCTGGGCTTGCCATTGCAGCTTCTCTTGTAGTTTTAGGAGTAGGAAGTGTGGCAGGCATGCTTGTACTACGGACATGGAGGACATCATAACCGAGACACCGTGTCTAAAAAGGATCAATCAATTCAAAGCATACTCCCCATTCAAATTGATGCATGCTGGTCTCCACCTTTAAATTTATATTGTATCTCTTCTCTTTTCGAGGAAAGCAAGAAAATCAATAAAATCCATACAGATTTACATTGCTTCTTGGGTGGACTCTTGCGGAAAACACTATAAACATTTTAGCTGATCTTAAACGTGCAATTGCAATCGTAAGCTTTAGACACCACCCAAAATGACTTGTAGAGCCTACCCCAAACTATACTAGTAAAATTCCAATCAGTGCTTGTGCCGTAGGGCTCTGGTGGACCATTTAGCCGAATTCTGTAGGTATGGTTGTTCATTAGTCCTTTGATTTGCTGCATCGTTGATGATTCACGTATATTCATATCATGCATTCATGGTTGCATCCTATCTAATGGTTTGGCATCTTGGCAACACATCATCATTATCGTGATATAATTTAATGAAGATAATATTGGTCGTGGAGAAGGTAAAAGCATGATATAGCTTTGACCCACCTGTCTAGTTATAGGAATTAATCCAGATTATAACTTTCACATGTAATCGTTAATAATTGCCAGCTTACATAAGTACATATATGTAACCCCCCCCCATAGCTTCATTTTGTTTTTAGTTATCTCATTAGTTGTAAACTAAAAGCATGATATAGCTTTGACCCACCTGTCTAGTTATAGGGATTAATCCAGATTATAACTCATGTAATCGTTAATAATTGCAGGTTACATATAATCTTCATTGCTTCATTCATTTTGTTTTTAGTTATCTCATTAGTAATTCGTAACTTTCACTTACCAATTTGATGCAGTTGCTATCGTTGCATGTGCTGTCTGGCACGATCCTCGCTTTTGAGGTGCACTATACCATGTATTGCTTCATTCATTTTGTTTTGAGTCATCTCATTAGTAGTTGCCAATTTGTAACCTTGACCCACCAATTTGATGCAATTGCTATCGCTTATATGCTGTCTGCACGATCCTCGCTTTTGAGGTGCTACCGTGTATTGATTCATTCATTTTGTTTTTAGTTATCTCATTAGTAGATTAGTAGTTGCCAATTTGTAACCTTCAACCACCAATTCGATGCAATTGCTCGTTGCATGTCTATTCTGGCACGATCCTCGCTTTTGACGTGCACTACTATGTACCATCCTCCTGGCATGTCCGCCAGGTTAATGTTATTCAGCAATATTAATATTATTATTTTTTTGGAAAATCAATATAAGAGGGCTAGAAATTATTAGTATCAGTATGAGGCGGAGACTATTTGGTTTGATTGGGGTTTATTAATTGATCAAATTTCATGAAATTGAAGATGGGTGTCAATGTGACAGTCACAATCATCCAAATTACAACTTTCACATATAATAGTTAATAGTTGCAGCTTACATAAATATACATGTAATCCTCATTGCCCCATTTCCTTTTAATGGGGCAATTTGTAACCTTCAGCCACCAATTTGATATGATCGGTTGCATGTGGTGCTTTGGCACAATCCCTGCCTCACGTGCACTACCATGTCACATCCTCTTGGCATATCTTCCATGTCATTATTATCTAACAATGTCATTGCTTTGTTGTTACATGTAAATCCTCATTGCCCCATTTTCTTTTTAATGCCAATATGTAACCTTCAGCCACCAATTTGATATGATCGGTTGCGTGTGCTGCTTTGGTACAATCCATGCCTCTCACGTCCACTGCCATGTTCCGTCCTCTTGGTATATCTTCCATATCAATATTATATCCAGCAATGTTATTGTATATCAATATTATATCCAGCAATGTTATTGTTTTTTGTTGAGTTGAGAAATAATAGTATGGCTAAAAAATATTAGTACGAGCGGGAGACTGGTTGGTTTGTGTGGGGTTTAGTCTCTATAAGATTTTGGGTTCAAAAATTTTATGGGGAGGAATTAATGGCAAGTGCTAATTGTTGGGATTATAATGCATCTAGGCTTAACTGAGTCTTACACAATCCTGACATCGAGTTGTTGGGCAAATTGTTCCTCTATTCAACATATGGGCTAGCCATGACTTAGGCATACCATTGTAAGGATTATTACTTTTTATCATTCTTAATTGATTATGTTTACCTAATTTTAATTTTAGCAATCAAATAATTATTGTTCAAGAGAAGTGAATAAGACTGAAATTTGTTAAATGCTGTGTATGAAAAAATCATAAGAAAACATAATAATTATTACATAGAATTAAAGTCCATCCCAAACTGATAATGCTGATGTCAATATATACCCATCCAATATAAAAATTAAAAATATAATGATAATAAATATAACATGATTAATTTTATATACATAAAACAACAATTTAAAACTAAATCATGTCAACCATAAAAAATAAATAAATAGGACAATTGTGTTTCCCACTATTTTTTTGGTTTTTATTAAATTAATTCCTAATACAAATTATGAACTCCCAATTTTTGTAATGCTTGAAAACAAGCAGAGAGAGATTAATTATAGTGGTTTTTCTATTCTTTTTGTGCTTAATGGATCTGAAATTAAAATGAATTTGTATCAATATTGAAAAAATAAAATATATTTATCTTCTTATTGATGAGATGTATAATAATATTGTGTTATTAATAAATTAAAAGAAAAAGGGAAAATTGATAATAAAATAAATCCAATGTGAATTCATTTCAATCCTGGAATTTTTAAAACAATAAGAATTTTGTTTATAGGTTTTTTTATTGATTTGTTGATTTTTGTTTGGTGTTTGTTGATTTGGTTTCTTTATTTTGATTTTTCAACACTGAATAAAATTGAGGTGAAAATTGATCTTAAGATCGATTTAAAGGGAGTTAATATGGATCAATTTAAATTGCAAACATTGCAAATGATCCTACATACAAACATGAACACAGAAGGGGCCAATTATTGTTGATAAAAGTCGAGAAATGATGCAACAATTTTTGATGATTAAAGTTGAGAATAATGGAGTTATTCTTTTGGTGCTTAATATGTTTAAGATGAAAATTTATCTATGCAAGATTAAGATTGATAGATGATTT
>APFE030644381.1:0-21019 GCA_000404065.3 Pinus taeda | reverse complement strand
AATCGGATGATCGTTAGATCAATCCTACACCTCTCAACGAGAGGAATCCAAGAAAAATATCAGCTGCCATAAGTAAGATGACCCACATGGAGTTTGACCCTAGCTGTCAATTTTAACACAGGTTGGTTGGCATGTTCAAAGCTAGTAATGCAAACTAAGTTCTCTTTCTCAAGAACAAATTGAAGGACATAAAGAAGGAAAGAGGTGAATATATTCAATCCTACTTCATGAGGATTACCAAGATCAAAAATGATCTTCTTTCAATTGGAGAAGCTATCACTGATAGGGAGCTCACTCTCATTGCCCTTGGAGGACTCCCTCGTGAATGGCATGTGTTCAACACTACTATTCTCAACAATGAGAGGATTCCAAGTTTTGAAGAATTGTTGACTAGATGTTCTCAAGAAGAGACAAGGATGATGAAAATGGATATGCCTTCAATAAGAATGATCCCATTGCATTCTCTGCTCATGCTAAAAAGAAGAACAATGCAAGTTCAAAGAAGCAATGTCAAGGAAGGTCGGGATTCAAAAATGGAATGAGGGGAAGATGCTTCATTTGCAACAAGTTTGGCCACTATGGTAGGGAGTGTCCTAATAGAAGGGATACACCTTATGATGATGACAACCACAACAAAAACAATTTCAGGGGCAAAAACAATCAAAGGAATGGAAGATTCAACAACAAAGGAAAAATGAATGCTCCCACTACTCAACCTGGAAATGGTTGACCTCCAAAAAGATTAAGAAACTCCAGGGATGATGAATCTAATGTTGTTGATAGGAAGAAAAAATAATTTTATCTTATATCTGCCCTCTCCACTGCCTCTCCTCCGGATACTTTGGGAAATTGGTTGATTGATAGGAGTGCCTCAAGGCACTTCACCAGGTATAAGGAAGCTCTTTCAAATCTGATAGAAAAGGATACAAATTTGGAAATCATTCTTGAGGACAATGCCACTGATCCCGTGAAGGGAGTTGGGAATGTTACACCATTCATCTACAAGAAGTACTATATGTACCTAATCTAAAGAAGAACCTGGTATCTATCTGGCGATGGAGGACAAAGGATTCAAGGTGGCATTCATCGATGAAAAGGTAAATGTTTGGAAAAGAACTTTCAAAGAAGCATTTACTCTTGGATTCAGGGTTGACAGCGTATATCAAGTTGGAGGAATTCCATTAGGAGCTATATCTTGCGACACATCTCTTCAATCCGAATTATGGCACAGAAGGTTTACTCATCTACATTATAAAGCTCTACCTGATGCCATAAATATGGTGACAGGTATGCCCGAATTTAAAGTTGAACATGAAGGTGTTTTTCAGGGATGTGTCGAAGGAAAACATACAAGGGGACCATTCCCCTCAAGTGATAGAAAGACTACCGACATATTGCAATTGGTTCATTCTGATCTATCTGGTATGATGCCCGTGAACTCTTTGGAAGGATATTTATATTATGCTATTATTGTGGATGATTTCTCCTGCAAAACTTGGATATATTTCTTAAAGAAGAGGACGAAGTATTCTCATGGTTCCATTCTTTTAAAGCCTTGGTCGAAAATCAAACTGGGAAGAAAATCAAAATCTTGAGGACCGATAATGGAACCGAATATGAATCAAATGAGTTCAATGACTATTATAGAGAAGCTAGCATTAAGAGGGAGACTACTACCGCATATACTCCTGAGAAAAATGGTGTCGCTGAAAGAAAGAATCGTTCTATTATAGAAGCCACTTGTGCCATGCTTCATGATCAAAGCCTTCCAAAGTTCTTATGGGTAGAAGCTACCAACACTGTTGTGTATGTTCAAAATAGATGCCCTCATCAAGCAATGGACTTCAAAACTCCCGAAGTTTTCACCGGTAAGAAACCTAATATTTCTCACTTTAGAATTTTTGGTAGCCCCGTATATTTTCATGCGCTGAAAGGAAAGAGAAGCAAATTGGATGCATCTGGGAAGAAAGGAACATTTGTGGGCTACAGTGAAACTTCTAAGGCATATAGAATCTATGTGCATGGTCAAAGAGAAATGGAGATAAATCATGATGTCACCTTCGATGAATATGTTGCCCTTGGGAAGATTAGTAACCTTCCTGTTCTAAGGAAGGACCAAGAAGCTGATTCAAGAAAGCCAAGAGAACCGCAGGATGAGCCGATGCCTGGTGTTGAAGGACCAATGTATCCCATTGATACGAATAGGTACGAAGTGTACTTAACTGCCATGAGCACCATTGTTCAATCTGAGCCCTACACATTCGAAGAAGCTGTGATGCACCAAGTTTGGAAGGATGTTATGAACGAAGAGTATGAGTCAATTATGAAGAATGATGTCCGGTATGTGGTCCCTAGACCCAAGGACAAATCCGTTGTCACCTCGAAATGGCTCTACAAGATCAAGCATGGAGTTGATGGAAGTGATGAAAAGTTCAAGGCCAAATTTGTTGCTCAAGGCTTCTCTCAAAATAAAGGTGTGGACTACAATGAGATATTTGCACCTATTTCCCGATATACCACCATCGGTTCGATTATAGCCCTTGCTACCTCGCAAGGATGGAATCTACACCAGATGGATGCCAAGACCGCCTTCTTGCATGGTTCAATTAAGGAGGAAGTATATGTAGAGCAACTAGAGGGGTTCGAAGTTTAAGATCGTCAGACACATGTATGCAGGTTGAAGAAAGCCCTCTATGGTTGAAGCAAGTTCCCTGCGCTTGGTATGAGAGGATCAACAGCGATCTGATGAAGCTGGGATTTACAATAAGTGAAGTTGATCCAAACCTTTACTTTAAGGTTGAGAATAATAGACCTCTCATCTTGGTATTTTATGTAGACGATTTCTTTCTGACAGGTGCAAACCCTCTTATTCATCAATATAAGAGGAATTTGGCTTCAAAATTCGAGATGAAAGACCTAAGACTAATGCATTATTTCCTAGGGTTGGAGGTGTGGCAAAGCCCAGGTGAGATTTTCCTTTCTCAAGGAAAATACATTGTGAAGCTACATGAAAGATTTGGGATGGTGGACTACAAGTCTGTGACTACTCCGATGGAACTTAACTTCAAGAAGTTGTGCGGAAGTGTTGCTGGGCCTGATTTGGGAAATCCTTCTGAGTATCGTCAACTCATGGGGGCCCTGATGTTCTTGGTGAGCTCCCGTTCAGACATATGTTTTGCAGTGAATACATTGAGTTAGTTTATGGTTGAGCCTCATCACATAAACTGGATTGCTACCAAGAATCTCTTGAGATATCCCCGGGGCATAATCACTTATGGACTAAGATACACTGTCGGGAATGTGAGGCTCCATGGTTATTCTGATGCTGACTAGGCGGGCAGTATGGTGGATCGTAAAAGAAAATTTGGATGTTGCTTCTCTTTAGGTTCTGCTTCGATATCCTAGATGAGCAAGAAGCAGAAGTCTGTTGCTTTGAGCACCACTGAGGCCAAATATATTGCTGCTAGTATGGCCTCATGTTAAGTTGTTTGGTTGAGGAAGCTCTTTAGTGAGTTGTTTGGACATGTGTTGGATACCATCATGATCTATTGCGACAACCAAAGTGGGATTCGTCTTTCTGAGAATCTCGTGTTTCATGACCGCTCCAAGCATATTGATATCAGGTACCACTTTATCTAAGATATGGTACAACAGGGAGCAATAAAACTCCATCATATTGGGACTGATGATCAAGTCGCAGATATTCATATGAAGCCCCGGGGGAAGGTCAAATTCTTAACCTTCCGTGAATGACTTGGAGTCGTGGAGAGACCCTCTTATGAGGGTCCTGTTTGATTTGAATATTGAGCTCTGGGAGCTCTGGGAGTACTTCTTGGAGCAACGAACTACCATAGGGTGAGTGGTTCACCTTCCCCTAGTGGTACGCGATGTACAAGGTGAGTGGTTCACCTTCCCTTGTGATACCCCATGCTGATATATGCATAGGATGAGTGGTTCACCTTCTCCTATGGCATATGAGCAAGATGAGTGGTTCACCTTCTCCTACCGATACATCCTACCCATGCAGTGTGGGATCATGGGAAGTACCCCTCATCTAGCCAATGAGTAGGGAAATGAGGATAGGGACCATAGAACTATCAATGGACGCATCGTGTACTACCGTACTCCCTATGCTAGGATGTTTGATATTGATCTGGAACCAATGGAGATTGACTTCGGGTCAGTGGAGAGTAGTATGATACACTCTTGATTATTGGAGACTGACTTTGGGTCAATGGAGAATGGTATGATACATTCTCGGTCATTTTTTCTTCATTATTCAACAGAGCAGAGCAGAGCAAGGATGACAGGGATGGTATAGAGTATCAGATGGTTTGGCATGTGGAGTTCTTCCTAGTTGAAAGGGAGTGTTAAATTGGGAAACTAGGGCCAAACTCTGCCTTGGACAGCTCAAGTGATGCAGCAGATATTTTTATTGGATTCCTCTTTCCAAGAGGTGTAGGATTGATCTAAAGATCATCTCATTCTAACATGTACAACTGGAATTATGAATTTATTTATATTATGAACAAAGTCGTCCAACTAACTAACGTAGGCTCGCAAGCCCACAAGACATGTCTTTTCATCCTCAACATTGCATATAAATAAAAGGAGCCTCTTACTCATTTGCTCACTCATCTTCACACACATCTCTCTGTCCTCATCTGATTGGGTACGCATTTCTGGGCAACCTCTCTCCACATGTGTGAAGAAGAAGACTATAATTTTCTATTTGGGCGTTGACCGAATTGCAAGAGGGTTTGACCAATGTTGACCGGGCAGCTATTGACTTGATTTGATTGTGTTTTTCTTGAGGATATTTTTGTTTGGGCAGGCCACATTTCTAGGCACAGAAATCGAGGCAATCCAAGTTGTTTGACCAATGTTGACTATAGGAGGGTTTGACCGTAGTTTTGACTCTGTGTTGAAGTTTGACTGAGTTTTTCGGGATTGTTTTGGGCTAATTCGAATAACTGTTGGAGATCGAGTCAATTGGGTTTGATCAAGTTGGTTTGGAGGAGAAATTCTACCCTGTTGACTAGCATTGACTTTATAGTTAGGGCTTCCTGTCGCTGTTGTTTGACTGGATAGATTTGACTTTGATTGGGCAAGTGAATTTTGCATATTGTACTCTTTCTCTCTACTAAACTTTTGAAGAATAATAAGAAGAATTGATCAAAGGGTTTCCCCACATTGGGGTTTGTCCCGGGCATGTGCCACATCTTGTGTCCTCTTGTCTTGGCTAGTCTTCCACTATTTTTATTTATGTTATAACTGCATTTACTGTCATGTTAATGTGACTGCTAATCTGGAAATTGATATTGGGCTAGTAAGAAAATTGAAGTAAATTGCTCTTAAGCATAGAACATATAATTGTTATTTAAAATTAATATAAGAAGATACGAAAATCCTAGCAGATGATAGGCAAGAGGTGAATGATAGTTGGGTACAGAACAGAAAAAACAAAGGAGAAGAGGAAAAACATTTTGGAGGGCAAGGAGCAATTGAGCTAGTTTGGGTTAAAGATGAGAAGGAGAAGTTTGAAGAGACAGAGGAGGAGGTGCATAGACTCGATGATCGGCATGAGTTAGAGGAGCAAAATGTAAGTAAGGAGATAAGGGAGAATGCAATGGAAGGCTTTAAAACAAGTGAAAAAGTTGCTATAATGAGGGTTTTGATCACTTGAAGGTTTTGGAGATCAAGAAGATAAATTTGAACGTGCAGAAGAGATCTGATCAAAGGATGATCATCCATTGGGAGGTGAGTTGGGGATATTTGATAAGATTGTTGGGGATGAAAGCAGAAATTGCATGTTAGAAATGCTTAAATACATTGCAAATCATGGTGAGGGAGATGCCCTGACATTGCATCAATTAAATTCAGTACAACCATTGGAAAATATGCATGAGTGAGAATGTAGAACAAGATGGGATGGAGAATGGAGACGAAAAGGCATATAAAAATCATAAAGAAGTATCTCTAAAAGAGAGAAATTGACTCAGGTGACTTGCAATCCAAGCGGACAAATCATTTCTTGCGCAAACATTCCATTATGGATGTTAATGCTGATATGGATAAAGATCGCAAGCACAAGCTTAGCGGGAGCAATCCTTAGTGGCAGAAAAGATAGGGGGAGCAACTGATGGGTCATATGAAGAAGATGTAGTCAAAGGGAGTAACCTTTTGCCTTTGATGTCAAAGGGGGAGGGAGAGAAAGATCAAGAAACATGAAGACGGGGAGAGCATGATCATAGGGGAGTATGATTGTTTTCATCAATGACAAAGGGAGAGATTGTTGAAAGAAGTTGTCATTGATGTCAAGACCAAGCAAATGAGAAGCCTCCTTGATCTTAGTTGAAGCGTTGAAGAAAAGCACTTCCTAATCAACCTCGGGAAGTTCCAAAGAATGAGCACCAATCATCAAGTACTTGTAACATGGGAGGCCCAGTAATGAGAAATCGGACAAGTTTGTGGTGGTTTCACAAGACAAAAGAGATTGTACCAAATGTTGTTGTATCATCACCTGATCCTAATATAACGATTCCAAGAACTGCATTGTTTTCCCAATTGAATTTGTTGTTAAAGGTTTTGTGACCAAAACTACTAGTATGTCACTATGGACTGTTTATAGCAAAGATGTGACCCACGAAAGCTAAAAAAAGATGGTGATGGCAATAGAAGGAATATTCATTATATCAGAGAATTCAATGGTTTTAAGCACAAATTTATTAACATGTTTACCTTCTAAACCCTCTGCTGCTCAAATAAGGTTACACAAATCAAAGAAGAATAAGTGTTCAATTATTTGAGCAGGAGCAAACATTACATTAGATGTTAAAACTTGTCAACCAGATGTTGATCGTGCTATAGAAGAATCTCTAAACAACTTTAGCTGCCTATCCAAAACTTATCTCGACAAAATTGTTCCAAGCGTGGGATCAAAGATCAGGGGTAACGTTAGAGATATTTACAGTTATGGAGATTATTTGATCTTGGTCACAACTAATCGACCCTCCCAGCAAGACAATAAACACATGTATAAAGTTTATAAGTAGGCTCCTCAAGAACATATGATTCCAAATGTCAGCCACAAAACAAAATTTACAAGTTGACTTCAATTAAATTTATAGGTCGACTCAAAAATATATGCTTAGACTTGTATAAATACGAGCTTGGACTCACCATTTCAACTCAACTCAAATCACAAGTCTTCTAATGAAACCGCAAAGGATTCTGAGGCAAGTTGAAAGGTTTTGCATAGTCTAAGAAATATTTTGACGAAGTTTTTGAGTTCTTTACGTAGCAAAAGATTCTGCTTCCTTGTCTATTTTGGGCTCCTAGAGCTTATAGCTTCTGCCCGTCGCTTTTTTATTTTCAAACTACTTGGTACAGGGTTCACTCTTCAATTATGCAGGTTTTGGAGATGGTTGGTTCAAAGAGATGAATTTGAACTTACAGAGAAATAAATTGAAAGTTGTGTGGTGATTTTTTATGCAGAAACCAAACACTGCACTCCGTTATGAGGTTTAATTGTGGAGCCTTGCTTAGTTTTTTTTAATTTGCCTCTAATTTTCTCAAATAAAGGAGTTTCTAGAAAGTTAAAGCTGAGGAGGTGATTTTCAAGGGTTCTGGTGCAAACCCTAGAGAATTTATGAAGTCACTATAGCGAGAGCTCTGTTAGAGTCAATATTTGCATACTACCACCAGTGATCAAAATCTCTCTTTTATATCATATTAGAGTCCCGTTTGAAATTTTTTGCATTCCACTTAGGTCATCATGAAAAAATTTGTTCACTGATGGTAACCCAAAATCCAAAATCACTTTCCCCTCTCAAAAGTTTGTATTTGTTGGCCCTCCTTCATGTATCTTATGGGTTTCCATTGAACATGAAGGCTCATTTCATCATATTTTATACCAGTCAAATCCACCTGAAATTCAGTCATTTGAGGTTCCATTAGGTCACCTAAGTTTTATTTTCCCAAGGTCCAATAAATCACCATCACATTGCATAAGGTCAGCAAAATATGAAAGTCAAGAAAATCATATCTTTTTCAGTTAAATAAAGCTCTCCAAAGCATGTAACCATGGTTACTGAAAGCCCTAAATTTGATTTCAAGAAGGGATTTTATTCCAAGTTTGTAAATTAAAACTTCAAACAGATGTAATAATTTTATTTTTTTTATGTAATTTTAGGTCTATTATATGTAATAAGTTACTTTTTAGCTGCATACTCAAGTCCATTGCCAAAAGCATCCCAAGCAAAATTCAAAATCGGGATTGTCAAAGCATCATCCATCTGTCAAGAGCAAAAAGGTCAGAAAGTCAAAAAGCATTAATATGAAAATTTGGAAATGACAAGAAACATTAGAAAGTGGGTGTGCAACTCGTAAATTATATTTCATCCAAGTATAAAGGCTCTCAAACACACCCATGAAGCTTCATTTACACTCTAGCACTCTCAAAACTCCTCAGCAAAAGAAATTTGTCAATTTTAAGGCAAAATTGGGCAAAACAGAGCAAGAGGGTGATTTTTTATGCAGAAACCAAACACTGCACTCCGTTATGAGGTTTAATTGTGGAGCCTTGTTTAGTTTTTTTTAATTTGCCTCTAATTTTCTCAAATAAAGGAGTTTCTAGAAAGTTAAAGCTGAGGAGGTGATTTTCAAGGGTTCTGGTGCAAACCCTAGAGAATTTATGAAGTCACTATAGCGAGAGCTCTGTTAGAGTCAATATTTGCATACTACCACCAGTGATCAAAATCTCTCTTTTATATCATATTAGAGTCCCGTTTGAAATTTTTTGCATTCCACTTAGGTCATCATGAAAAAATTTGTTCACTGATGGTAACCCAAAATCCAAAATCACTTTCCCCTCTCAAAAGTTTGTATTTGTTGGCCCTCCTTCATGTATCTTATGGGTTTCCATTGAACATGAAGGCTCATTTCATCATATTTTATACCAGTCAAATCCACCTGAAATTCAGTCATTTGAGGTTCCATTAGGTCACCTAAGTTTTATTTTCCCAAGGTCCAATAAATCACCATCACATTGCATAAGGTCAGCAAAATATGAAAGTCAAGAAAATCATATCTTTTTCAGTTAAATAAAGCTCTCCAAAGCATGTAACCATGGTTACTGAAAGCCCTAAATTTGATTTCAAGAAGGGATTTTATTCCAAGTTTGTAAATTAAAACTTCAAACAGATGTAATAATTTTATTTTTTTTATGTAATTTTAGGTCTATTATATGTAATAAGTTACTTTTTAGCTGCATACTCAAGTCCATTGCCAAAAGCATCCCAAGCAAAATTCAAAATCGGGATTGTCAAAGCATCATCCATCTGTCAAGAGCAAAAAGGTCAGAAAGTCAAAAAGCATTAATATGAAAATTTGGAAATGACAAGAAACATTAGAAAGTGGGTGTGCAACTCGTAAATTATATTTCATCCAAGTATAAAGGCTCTCAAACACACCCATGAAGCTTCATTTACACTCTAGCACTCTCAAAACTCCTCAGCAAAAGAAATTTGTCAATTTTAAGGCAAAATTGGGCAAAACAGAGCAAGAGGGCACGTTTAGCAGGGTCACTGTGCATTTAGTTGGCCCGCTGCGTGTTTGACTGGGTAGTTGCAGGTTTGCCAGAGATTCCAGTGTTCTTTACAACGGCACTGCGTTCCTGTAGCTGACGGGCGCGTTTGCCTAAGTTGCTGCGCCTTTGCCCGGTCGCTACGTGTTCGCCTGGAAGGAGCCAAAACGTGCTAGAAACCATCCATCGCCACCAAGTTTCCAAGTTGGTCATCATATACTTCAGCAAATCATGTTGGTGGAAAATTTACTCACTCCTTCCCTCCATTATTCACCTACATAGGGTTTAAGTTGTTTTTTGTTATTCCTAAGATCAAACCCTAGTAATACATTCCCACCATCTAAAAACACATTTCCTAGCTTTCAGTATAATTCCCCCTCAATTAACAACTATCCTCTATCACCTCCCCCATTCCACACACTCCCATCTCCTCCTCATCATCTCTCCTCACATCATTCCACATTTCCCATACCCACAGTCCATTCTACCATTTCCCTAGGGTTTTGACAACAACAAATCATGGCAGAAGAAGAACACAAAAGTCAGAGTGAGGAAGAAAAAAAACAAAGGAGGAGATATAAGAAAGGATGAAGAATCATCAGATATGAGCCAACCAACACTAGAGAGCTCATGGCATCTCCCATCACTGTCACAAGCTTCAAACATATGGGTTGTTTTGAGTTTTGTGAGAAGGTGGAAAGAATCCAGCATCATTCTGAATTGACCAGACAATTCATCATCAACCTTCATGACAACCAAGCAACCCTTGCCAGTGTCACCTTTACTATATCTTCTGCTATCATATCAACTGCTACTGGGATCCCAAATGTTGGGGAAAAATGGTTTAAACAGGCAGAATTGGATTATTGCTACTGTGAGCCATATCTTAAACCCAGCCACAAGAATGAAAGGAGGATTTTCCTTTTCTCTTACCTCCTAGACAGACATGTTCCTATGATGAAAATCATCATGAAGTACTTTACATGTGAGGGCAAATTTTCTAAGCTCTATTCCTATCATATTTGGTTACTCATGCATTTTACAAGAGTCAGAATGCTCAATCTGCCCTACTATCTTTACCGGGATATCGACAAGATGTCATACATTGCTCGAAGGAAAGATCATGACCATCAAATGCATAACATATTTCACCATTCTCTCATCAAGATGACAGTCCTACACCACCTTGATCAGCTTAACATGCATGGGACGCTTTCATATCCAATGAGATTTTCACAGTCCCACCTATTCAGCATGGCCAAGAGGCACCTTCATCCTCTCATCCATCCACCTCCATTCCTCCACCTTAGTCCATACATCATTCATCTTCATCTGATGAGTCAGCCACACCATCACCTCCATCATCACCATTTCATGAGCCTATTCATTCACCTGGCATATATGAAGGCACTAGGAAAGAGCATATTGAGCATGGTGAGAGCAACAAGCCCAAAAGGGTTGGTTTAGGTACCTTGGCACATATCTATCAGAGAAGGCATAAGCAAGTGTTTGCCCACTAATTGTGGGAGGGGCCTTGCCTTCTTCATCGATAAAGCAAGTACAAAAGGGTAAGGAAAAAGTTGTAGAGGCAGAGATCCAATAGCAGGAGGAAGACCTCCATGAGATATAGCATGATTTTCAATTAGTTGACTCAGATGAGCATGATGACAGTGAAAGCACAGCGATTGTCATCAAGGAGAAGAATGCACTCAATTGGTGAGCTCGAGGTCAACTTGCAAAGGGACAAATGGGTCATTTCCTACTATAAGCAAGAAAACAGGCAGTTTGAGGTCAAACATGAGCTCATGGAGATTCAGCTTAGAAAGGCAAAGAGAGAGGTTGAAAAGGCAAAGGCCTTACTTGATGAGGCATATGGGCAGTATGGTGAGCCACTTGATGAACAGGTGTCGAGAAGAAGGCCAAGGACTAGAGGCCTAAAGAGAGCTTTGGAGCAAGAAAGAAAAAGGGAGGTAGAACAAGCCAATGAGCTCAACTTGAATGAGCAATTTGCCAAGATGGTAAATGAAAACCGAGAACATTGGCTTGAGAGGGTGAATGGTCATCTTGAGAACCTCCTAGACAAGGCCAAGAAGGATAATGATATTCAAAGAAGGATGGCGAAGCACTATGCCATGAGAGACAAAATTGCAAGGGCCAAGCTCAAAAGAGCTCATGCAAAAATTGAGGCCTTGACCAAGCAAGAGGAGAAAAAGAGGTTGGATATCCTTGCCGAGGCATCATTCCATGCCTCAAACATATAGTCAGTTGTTAGCCCACTAATTTTGACCATTGTTGAACAATTTTGGCAAGATATGTTTTGCTGTGTTTTTTGAGATATATTGGCACAGTCAACATGGTCAAACGTGCAGCACCTTGGACGTTGTGCTCTTTTTTGGAGCATCCAATGAGAAAATGGTCAGCATTTTTGGATTCATAATGATGAGGACATGCACCCTGTACTTTTTCTAAGTGTTTGGAGCAAAACTGGTCAGCCAAAGGATCAAAAACTACCAAAAATCACCTTTCTGCCTCTTTTTTGGCCTAGTCGCTACGCATTTGAGTAGGCTTGGGAGATTGCAATTTTGGAGGGGCAAATCAAGCCCATTTTGAAAACCAAGGGCAATTTTGGAAACTAGATAGGATAAGCTTTCCAGTAAGCTATCCTGGGCTAGATTTGGACACTGGGAAGGCCTCCAAAAGCAGCCCTGAAGATGGCGTTGTGCATTTGACACCAAAAGGGCGCGTTTGACCAGGTCGCTACGCGTTTGACAGTCTTCTGCTATTTTCACTGTTTCACTCCAAGTTGACTTTTACCTATGGGAAATTCAAGTTTTACTCATGTAATTGATCTAGATGATGTAATTATTATGTTTTTACTTTTATCTAGGGTAGATACATCAGTTAAATGCCCTATGTGGCATGTAATGAATCAGTTTGCTAGAGTGAGGGATGAGTCACTTTGACCACCCTTCACTCCAGCTACCAGTTCAGCCTTTCTTGCCACTGCTCCTCCTCTCATGAATTCGACCCTTGAGCCTAGGATGAGTTGGTTTTAGGCCTATATTATGTATTTTCTTAGTCATTTTACAAGTTGGATTCAGTGGGATGTTGTACTAGTGATCAGAGACTATTGTATCAGATTTTGGCCAGTTTCAATAGATGAGTTGCAGCAATTTTTCTGGGATACATGTGGTATGAATGTTTAGCATTGTTTCTTCTTTGTGATCATTTGTATGAATGTTTTATCAGTTCATAAACCATTTCATGTCTGTTATATGGTAATTTTCAAGTTGATAGGCAGAATACATGTTTGCTCATGCTTTGTTTTGGGAAATTTATCGTTCTTTGTCCATTTTTCTTTAGTTTAGGATGAATACATCTCTTATGCTCTTCCTAGCTAACTCCTCGTCAATCTTAAACCATCTCATCAAATCACCTTTTAAGTGTTAAGCTTCATACCTACCTTGCCCCTTTGAATGTCTGCAATCATATCTCATTTGCCCTGACCTAGTCCCTCTAACCTAAATCACTCATCCTTGTGACTACCCAACCAAATCAAATCAAACGACCCTCTGCACTATACATTTAGCCTAAAACCCTACACTATCCAGCGCTCTTGGCTATGACCCTTTGGAGAGAGCCCTCTCCGGCTTGGTAGGGCTGGCTACCAAGCTAAAACACTGGTTTGTGGTTACCTTAGCCTTGGAGATCCGAAGGAGTGATAACAGGTTCTAAGGCTTGAGTAGAGGGTTGAAGCAGTCTTTTGGAGGGAGCCCAAAATTGATATTAGAAGTGTTTGTGACATAACAATATTGATTCTTGTGCAAAGGTTGAGAATTTTTTGGAGAGTATATTTATGCTTCAGACCTCTAACAAGGAATTTCCAAAAGCTAAGGATAACAAAGAAGTTTGTGCAAGGGGTATCGGTAATTGTGTGACAGAAAGCATAGTGCAACAAAGAAGACTTATGCTTGTATAGATCAAAATGAGCCAAGGAGTCAAGCTAATGAGCTAAGACAAGTTGAGGAGCATAAAGTTAAAGTTCACAAGTCATGTGGTTGTTATCAAGGTTGAAGATGCAAATCTAAAGATAGCATGGGAGGGTGATAACCCCTATTGAAGAAGTGTAGTTTGTATAAACCAAAAGTTCTTGTTTACAGGTTCAAGGATCTACAAATTGTGGAGTTGGTGCTCAGCTGAAGAGATTGGAGCCTCTTGTATGTTGGTGCCTATGAAGTTGTTGAGTTGGAGCTCAGCTAGGGGATTGGAATTTCCTATAAGTTGGTGCCTACGAAAGTTGAAAGTCAGTGATCAATGAGGATTGGTGCCATCATCTTCTTGATATGTTGGAGCCTGCAATTGTTGTAAGTTTGTGCTAACAAAGGATTGATGTCCTCATGAATGGTTGTAATAAATTGAAAATTGTTTATAAGTGTTTCTTCTTCAAGTTTTAATTTGCACTTTGATCTTTGTGTTCATACAATGTGAATAATTGTTTATGTGATGTGAATTTGGTTTCAATATTAAGTGAAAAATTGAAAATGAATGAAATATTGATTCACCGCCCTCAATATTTCCAACACCTGTCACAATATCCAATGCACCATTATGGATCCCAATGCAGTGACAAATATACCAATGAATGTACATATATCCCAATGCAGATGCACATATGTCATATACCAATGTAGTGTCATGAATTCCAAGAAAATTTCATAGATCCTAATGAATATATATAGGTCCATATGTTGGTACATGGATTCCAAGGTAATGTCACAAATCCCAATGTGGTAACACAAATACTAATGAATGTACACATATTTCATTGCATAGTACACATATCCTAAGGCAAAGATGCAACTCCCAATGTCGATACATTGATCCTAAGGCAAGGAACCCACTCATAGTGGTGAGTTAAGCCCCATTATACAAGTCATTAAGCAACGTGCACCGAGTGATACATTTTAGCAACATCATAACATTAGCTTAATTTTAAAATTTGCCTAAGTTTTACCCGGGGGGAAGCCTTAACCCTTATTGCATATGACAAATCCTAAAACAAAGATGTATTTCCTAGATCACTAAGTTAGAAATAGATGATATGATGGATGAAATGTGAAAGGGGAAAGGAAAACTTCATATGTTGACCCTCATAGTCATGTATGATGATCTAAAGGTTTTTTATCTTTTTTGACTAGCTTTTAAGAGCTAGAATCTTCATTAATTCTTCATGTTACCCTTTAAGAGACAATGTTTAGCTTTGAGTTACCATTTACTTGAAATCATTTCTTACTACCCCTTTTCTATCTTTCTCTTTGTTTCTCTTTCTTTCATTTAAGTTCGTTTCTTTGGATATGCATTTTTAAGCATGGGACTAAGGCAATTGGCCTCAAAGTGAGGTGGCATAGCTCACACTTTATTATTTTTTTTTCTTTTTTTTGTTTTAATTCTCTCTTCACCTTTGGCCAGTGGGGTTGCAGCAGCCAATACTCATTCCTAAGTGGAAATAGGAAATTGTTTCCATGGATTTCCTTATAAGACTGCCTAGAACAATGAAGCAACATGATTTCATCATAGTGGTGGTGGATAAACTCGCCAAGGCTTCCCACTTCATTCCAATCAAGTCAACACACAAGACAACCAATGTTGTTAACATTTACATGAGAAAAATTACCACGCTGCATGGTGTGGCCAAGGAAATTAATTTCAAACAAATATCCCAAGTTTACATCTAATTTTTGGACATGCTTATTTAAGGGATTTGGGACTAATTTGAATTTTAGTACAGCATACCATCCAAAATTAGATGGTCAAACGAAAAGAGTTAATTAGGTCATTGAAGACATGTTGTGGATGCATGTGATGGACAAACCATCAAAATGGGAAAAATATTTGCACTTGGTAGAGTTTGCTTATAATAATGGGTATCAATCATCTTTAAAGATGAGCCCATTTGAAGCCTTGTATGGCAGGAAATGCAACACTCTAGTGAGTTGGGACAGTCCAATTGATAAGGCCATTGTTGGTCTAGATTTGCTCAAAGAAATGGAAGAGAAAATAACAAAGATTAAACAGAATTTGAAGGTTGCCCAAAATAGAAAGAAAAGTTATGCAAATAAGAACAGCTCAATCAAAGAATTCAGAACTGGCAATTGTGTCTTCTTGAGGGTGAAGGCAAGGAAAATATCCTTGAAATCGTGCAGTTTTGCAAAGTTGACAACGAGACATTGTTGACCGTTTGAGTTCCTCAAAAGGATCGATTCGATTGCATATAGGATTGCATCGCTAGTATCGATGTACATTCACAGTGTTTTTCATGTTTCATTGCTTAAAAAGTATGTTCCTAATGCTAACCATGTGATTGATTGGAACATGATTAAGGTGGAGCCCGAGGGAGACTTTCAGGTCCAACAAGTGCGGATTTTGGACGAGAAAGTCCAGGTGCTCCAGAATCGAGTTGTCGCTTTGGGTAAGGTGTAATGGACCCATTTCGGTCCTAAAGAATCAAAGATGCTACATGGGAGCATGAGAATGTGATGAGGAAGAAATACCCTCATCTTTTTTGATAAAATGTTGTATATATGTGCATATATATTACTGAGAACAGTGCTTAAATAAGGGGGAGGGGACTATAACACCCCTATCCAACCCTGGAATGTAAATAACATGTATAAGCAGAAATAGATTGGTGATCTGAGACACACTAAATAGGCTAATGAGTCGAGGACAACCTTTTGAGGATCGTTGTGCCCAAGTGCATGTGTGTAAATGTGTTATGGGGGTCGTTATACCCATGTGCATGAGTGTTATGTGCTTTGGGGAAGGTATGCCCGTGTACACGCGTTTTATATTTTGAGGCCAAAAGGCTTGGTAATGTAATCATGTAACGTTGCACATTAATAAAATATAATGGTTGCAGACCGCAATGACAGAACGAGTATGGGGAGGTTAAGCCTCAATGGATGAGTGAAAGGGGCTCATATGATTTAAATTTTAAATAATCATTAAAAAGGAGCCCATGCATATAACCAAAGCCCATGAGGCAGCTTGGGGGATTGCCAAGCGGTGACAAAGAGGCATGCATACAAAAAAGGCATGTTTGGCACTATGAGGGATTACATGGCAGATTAGTATGGACGATTCTTGTGGAGATGCTAGCAGACAGCCATGGAAGGATGGAGACCGCTATGGAAATAGAAGACTGTAAGAGTACTTCGAAGACCCGCGAGGGAAATCGAACTCTTGGAAGCCATAGGATTGCTTGTTGGAAGCTACCAGGCTTGGTACCTTGGTTGTGTGAAGGCCTCGAAGGGTAGTGGAACTCCTGGAAGCCATAGGAGTGCTGGTTGGAAGTTGTTGGGCTTGTTACCATTGTTGTGTGAGGCCTAGAAGGGTACCTGGAAAGCCTGTGAAGGCAGTGGAACTCCTGGAAGCCGTAGAAACGCTGATTGGAGGCTGTCGTGCTTGGTACCTTGGTTAGTACCTGTTGGTACTGGGTGTGTACCAGTTTTTTGGCAAGTTGACGTTTTTTGCCCATGGAGTCAAAGCCCCAGCTCAGGGGTGACCCACTGTTGAAAGATAAACGTGGTCTATGGCTAGGTGGAATGTCGAAGGCCTGCAGCCAATTGCACATATTAAAAGATAAGAGTTCATCTGTTATGTTTATATTTCCACTGCAATGTTTATGAAAATGTCTTTGAGTTGAATTTGTTTTGGGAAATGGTGTCTCGCTCGGAATTCCTTCTCTGTTGCAGGTTTATATGAAGACACATGTTAAACTATATATGTGCCATGGAGTACCTAGCATCTGTAGCAGTGAGATTAATCCTTGATTTTCACTAAGATTATCTCTATAGCATTATTTTTGGGCTCATTCAGACAGGCTGATCTAAAGTAATCTCAGCAGATTGTTATTGGCATGCCTTTGGCCTTGTAATAGGGCACTGTTTGTTACACAGAGAAGTGTGTAAGGCTACAAAAGGTGAAGTCAACATATTCTCCTTGGCCCTTGTAGTGAAGTGTTGCATCAAACACGAGGGTTTGAGAAGGATCAGTGTTCAGGGTTTTGCTGTATTTTTTGAGTTTTGTTTCGGTTTGGGGATTCGTTGGGCAGGTACTCATTGCAGGTAGAAGATCAACCTATGTGACATATCCGGAACAATTTTTTATTCATCATGAGTTGTGTTTTGGGTTGCTGCTATCTCTGAGATTCGACCCTTATCTAGGGCACAATTTTATCTCCGAGACAGAGAAATTGTTTGGTTCTTCCTTCTGAAGCAGCGAAATTTGATAGGCTATTGTTCTAGCCTCAAATTTCTGCAGTAGTTCCAGACATGCATTAAAGCTACTGTGATGATGTATCATTATGATTATATACGATGACATATATTTATATCTACAGCCTGCAGCTATCGTTGAAAGTTCTCCAAAAGTGATTCATTGTAGCTGACTGCATTGCTTGAATCTCCGGAATATCTTGAGGCTTGATCCAAATTCGAGATAATTTCTCTCCATAACACGGTTCAGACATTTGTATTAAATCAAGTGAAGAAGGTATTCTGGAACAACAACATGAAGTTTTGACATTACATTACAAATTTCTGAAGCGGATCTCTAAGTCTCAGACCTGGCCTTGTGCCCAGAAATAAAATGTATGCACCTTAATATATGCATCACCATCCCCATCAAATCTAAGCCAACTGTCTTGGAATTATGTTGTGAGAATCGGTTGCACTGTTGGAATACGTTTCATAAAGTTAAGTATTTTCGGTCCAGCTCAATTTGTAATCCTATGCAATTAGCAATTTTGTGATCAATCTGAAAATCTCCTGCAGCATCACAGTAATATCATTTTTTTGCATTGTTCACTAAAGCATTGATCTATACTCTGGCTCTGAAGCCTGAAGTGTCCTCTACAAGAAGATTTGAAGTCAATGATAAGCAGTATCTCTCTCATCTGAAGTATCTTGACACTACGTAAAGGAGTATTCTGACATATGTACTTTTTACCAGAACTTGCAATCTGAGTTGCTGTTAAGGTCAATAATGTCTTAAGATATTGAAGCCCTAGGCAGAGGACTATACACTGTTTCATTGGCCAATTTACTTAGTAAAGGTTACTGCAGTGTTGTCTCCCTTGTTTATTGTCAATGCCATAAACAAGGAAGGTTTTGGTCGAACAAGAGGTGTAGCAGATACATGGGCAGTCACCAAGATTGATCTGGCAGTCGGTACTACAGTTGGCATCCACAGGCAATACTATTAGCATTTCAACAAAATCAAACAAATCTTCTACAGTGAGGGTTTCAGTTGAAGCAGGCTTTCAGCAGTTAAGGTTTTAAAGGGTTACAGTATTGGAACTGTAATATCATATCCCTGCAGAAGTTTTGTACAACAGTAAGAAGATCTTCATCAAGTCTGGGCTTTATCTAGCAGCAGTCCCATCATTTTCAGAGTTGCTCCATTGTTGCAGTAGTCTGGTGGAAGGATGACTTGATTCAAGTCTGGTAATAAGGATAGTTGTAAGGGTCTTTTACCGATGAGAGTATCAGCACCTTGAGTGCAGAAGTCAGCCTTTTATTAACAGTTTGAAGTACATTGTTCACTTACCACAATCTTCTGCTACAACACTGAATCTTTGAAGAAATCTAGTACATCAGCAGTTATACATATCCTTATGAATCTAGTCTATGATAACATATTCTGAAGTTTAAAATCTGTTGCTGAGAAGTAACTTAACATAAATTGATTCGATCTATGATATGCATTGTTTGGGTTCTCTTTGGTCCATCTAGAATATGGCAGGAGATGTTTGGAACCGTGTTAATAAGGGCTAGACACCTTGGTATAATCAGACTTGAAGCAGACAGTTATAAAGGGACAGAGCAGATCATTCCAAGGCAAAACTCAGAGCAAGTCTCCTAGAATCTTCATGCAGTCAAAAGTACCTGTAATATTGAGGTACTACCAATGCAGCATGTTAATATCTCATCTTAAAGATTAGGAGCAAAAAGGCTGGATGACCAACTGAAGTAAGAGTTCAAAGGGAGCTATAGAATCCCTGGCAGAATGGATGACTTTGGCACATGGTCCAAAGGAATAACTACAGGAAAAGTAGCAAAATTGCAGACAAACTCGATGACTATGCTTCGAGCAAAGATCATTTTCCCTGATATTTAGAGGGAGCCATGATCAAAGATACAAAAGATGATCCTCTCAAGAGGGAGTTGACTTTTAAAGTAAAAATGTAAGACAGGTCTGATGAAATGGAGAAGCTGCTGATCCAGATTTAAATAACTTGTGGAGACCCTGGCGTTCCTGATAAACACCTGATCAGACATACGCCTTGCTACAATGTCTCTGGGACAATGTATGGTTAAGCCTCTCATATTGATTAGCTTCTTATTTAACTACGATCTGATGTACACCTCTAGGAATTTAAGATTCCATGGATCTTTAATATTGGCTGGGCTGGCAAGTATGATAAATAGAAAGAGCACATCCAAGTGCTACACTTCTTGGTATCCTCCTTTATTTTGTAGACTGAAGTCTGGAAGGACTGAAGTCTGGAAGCACAGTTGAGGCTGTTTGAGGAAGATCTTCAGTGAGCCATTTAAGCACGTGCTGGAAACCTCCATTATATATTGCAATAATCCGGGTGGAACTCGCTTTTCAGAGAATTCATGTTCCACAACCATTTCAAACATATCAGCATGAGGTACCACTTCATTTGGGAGGGATATGGTACAACTGGGAGAAATCAAGTTCCATCATTTCAAGATGGATGTGCAGGTTACAGTCATCCTCTGAAAACCCCTTGGTAAGGTCAAGTTTAACTTCCTTAAGAGGGGTTGGGAGTCGTGGATAGACCCTATTATGAGGGTCCCGGTTGAACATTGAGCTTTGGGAGCTCCTGGGGGCCTGGGGTACTTTTTGGAGCTATATACGACCATAGGATGCGGTTCACTCCTTTTCCTATGAGTTTGTTATGTACATGATGTGGTTCATCCTTTCCCTATACGTGTTTACCCCACAGTGAGAGATGCATATAGGCATCTGTCGGTTGTCACATGTGGACATGTCGGTGGGATGTGGTTCATCCTTTCCCCACATGTAGGATGCTCATTCCCTACGATCGGTGGTTGACATGTCGGTGAGATGTGGTTCATCATTTCCCCACGTGTAGGATCATTCCTACGATTGTTGGTTGGCATGCATGTAGGATATGGTTCATCCTTTCCTTACTATCAGTGGTTTGCATGTGCTTAGGATGTGGTTTATCCTTTCCTTACAATGGTTGTGACATGTGACTGTAGGGTGAGTGGTTCACCTTCCCCTACGATTGATGACATATGCATAGGATGAATAGTTCACCCTCTCCTATGGCATATAAACAAGATGAGTGGTTCACCTTCTCCAGCGGATGCCCCTGCA
>APFE030644379.1:0-18489 GCA_000404065.3 Pinus taeda | reverse complement strand
GGTCCCTAAATTTTTCCAGGAATGACGTGACATGTCATAAACCCATAAACACTCTTTCACCAAAACCCCGTTACATCGGTGGGAGCAAATGAGGTGCACAACACCCCGGCCTCCGTTGAGGTAACATGGTATTGGTATTGGAAAAGGTGGGCTTGAAATCATGTATTCTGCTAATGATCTCAACATTCTTTTCTGCATATCAAATTTCCAAAGTTGTAGTTTCTTCTGCTTTGTCAAGCTTATGACACACAGGTCATTTTCATGCTCTGCAATACAAAGGGGATCAAACAACTCGTCACCTAGAATAATTGGCTCCCACCACGCTTCCTCTTCAGAGTCAAATACCAACACCATATCTGGAACGTCCAAGAATGGGGCACCATCCATCAACCAACACAGAAAACGGCCATTCACAGATAGAGCATTAGCATTTAAGGGGAAACCAATTTTAACTTTAGTAGTAAGTTCATTGAATTCGCTTAGCTTTGTCCATCTTTTCTCTTTGAAGTTGTAAATAGAAGTCATCCTTGTAACATTACACACGAACGGATCGAGATACCCGCACAAGACGAGCTTGCAAACACCCTTTTTCCGATCGAAGACGATTCCAGAAATCTCTGTACCATCGCGGTCAGCGACAGGTGGACTCAAAGTCCAACTATCAGTGACAGGCAGACTCATAGTGAAACTCTCCGCTTCCCCGGAAAAGAGAGGATTGAACACCAGAAACGTCCTGTCCCCACGATAAAAACCTTTTGTGTACATCTGGAAGCACAAGAAGCCGTCCCCGTAAGTAGTGAGC
Organism: Pinus taeda; assembly: GCA_000404065.3. Taxonomy (NCBI): domain Eukaryota; kingdom Viridiplantae; phylum Streptophyta; class Pinopsida; order Pinales; family Pinaceae; genus Pinus; species Pinus taeda. Next base: position 17,687 of record APFE030644379.1, on the reverse strand, counting down.
CTCCACGATAATCCCTGCAACTTACAGAAATGGTTGTTACAAATGGCCATCGCATGCTTTCCTTCCTCCCAAAAGTAAAGATGCGGAATAACCTCCGGCAGGAGTCGGTGATAACAGAAGGATCCAAGAATGGAAACCACCTGGTGATCAGAAGGGCGGTTCCTCTGATCATAGTGAATCACAAATTCCAAGTTTGACAACAAATTAGACTCAAAATATTTACATGACAATTGCAGTCTCCGTAAATCCATGGGCGAAAGCCTTTTCAAAACCATTAATTGGGCACCGCCAGGAAATTTATCCCATCTATTTTCCATGCAATCCTCATTCTCAATCCGCTGGTCCATGCTTTTTCTTCTAAATCTCGATTCTCTGTCACCTCTGTGTACTGAATTAAAAAACAATCAAAACATACCAGAATCGTTTTGGTTAGTTTCCTCTCTGCCTAGTTATAGCTCCGAAGCTTTTTCTATTAATTAGAATATACTTTATATTTATCGGCTAAAAGATTATATTTTCCTATTTTAACAATAACAAATTAATTGACTTCATTATATTATAATAATATTTTTAACAATATTTCTTAAATTTTCATGGGTTTAAACTATATTATTATTATATTCATATGATAAAAAATAAAAACTTTTAATAAATAATATTGGAGTTTCCAGTTTATGAATCTATAATAATTTCTCTAGTTTATGAGTAGATCCATATGTATTTCGAATAGTTTTTCTCTAGTTTATGAGTAGATCCATATGTATTTCGAATAGTTTTTCTTAATAATATTTAAATTAGTACATTGAGTTTATAATTATTTTTGAAATTATTACGTTGATTTTATAATTAATTTTGAAGTTATTATAGATTTTTAAATAAAAATTTTAAAATTATTAATTTTAAAAGTAAAAATTAAAAATATTTAAAAGCAATAAAAAGTAGATTCGTTTTTCTAGCTAATCAAATTGATCATTTTTTAAAATATGATTATTTTTACTTATTTATTTAATAACCAGTATTCAATACAATTTATAACCCACTTAATATAAAAAAAAAAATAATTATATTACTTTTTTTTAATAAATTATTTTACTGCTTATAATTATTATACCGCATTGATGTTCAATAGTTTACCTTTCCAAATCTTCTCCTTTACTATAAATGTTACCTCTAGTACCCAACACCATGATTATTAAATTAAATTAATATTTAAACATTTAAACACTAGTTTATTAAATTAAATTAATATTGAAACATTAGTTCCGGGGATTATAATAATATATCCCATTTTTTTAATTAAATTAAGATTTGTTTTCTAATTATAACAAGTAACGATATTTAGTTTAGTTTCATAGATTAGTTTTTTAAAGTCAAAATTGTCTTTTTAATTTTAGAGTTGAGACTTATAATAAACATTAAAAGTGATTATTTTAAACTAGAAGGGGCACTGGTTACAACAAATGAGGTTGATGGGCCTACGGTTAGTGCACTGAAAGGGATAGGGATCAACATGGCTACACTCCCATGATAGACACTTTATGTTCTACAGGATGGGATTACTATAGAACTGCGGTCTAGGGAGAGCCATGCATTGCATGAGCGAGTAGAAGATTAACATGGAGAAGTTGAGCTTGTAGTGACACGAGGTCATGTCATAGAATAGGCCGATGGTACAGGTACTGGAAGAAGCCTGCTAGATGGTCCCTGAGTTGGCCATGCTAGTAAAAGCACCAGTGGAGGTGTGCATCCACAGATTAGCAACAGGGATGCATGAGGCACAAGAAGAAATGTGCATGGTTTAGCTAGAGCTGAACCTTCAAATAGTAGAGCTACGATTAAAGGTGTAGTTGTCCACTCCTCTAGAAGCAAGGGAACAATGCACCAGTGCTATTACATCGAGGATGGAGGAGATCAAAAGTGTAGTAAGGGACTACACCAGAATGTTAGAAGATTCATTTGAGGTCATCACCAATCTGCAGGAGGACCCTAACATCCAATGCTTAAAGACAGAGACGTGTGAGCTCGAACAGCAGTATGACAGTGTCAAAGGGACCGCACAAACAGTGGCCTTCACTCAGAGGCTCGCATGAATGCAATAGGCCAAAGTGCTTAAAGAGCAAGCAGATGCAGTGTGACACAAAGAAGTAGTTTTGAGGGCACGCGTTCAACCTTGGATTGATGAGGCCTTTGTCATTACAACAACAATTGAAGGCAAGCTCATGCAAATGCAAGGGACACAGGAATAGATGCAGGGGAGTAGTTCCAACACCGCAGTCTCAGACCAACGAGTACAGGAGATTCAGCAGGCAATCATTCAGTGCGTTGCTGACCTTGCAACTGTCCGAGCATAGTTAGAGGGTCTCTGCACAAAGATCTCCACACTGACAGAGTGACTCGAGGGCAAGTCATGATGTTTGTGTTGGGGGCCTGTTGGGTGTGGAATCCCACCCAAGGCATATTTTGGGACTTAAAGCCCAAGTTTTGATTAGGTCCATTGTAAAGACTCCGGAAGTTGTGGGCGCAGAAAGCGAATTCGTAATAGAGTCATAGGGTTGCTCACCCTTGTTTTTTTAATGTATTGTTGGTTTGAAAGATCTACCCATGGTCTATGGACCATGGGATTGTATAAATAGAGCGAGGCTCTAAGTGTAGAAGAAATCTAATCTAAGCTAAACATGAATGGATCTAAGGAATGAATGAAGCATTGAGTTAAAGTGTTAGTCATGTCTTTGGGTTGTAGAGTAGGAGAAGGCTCTGCAGCTGAGTGTGCAGAGGTCTAGTAGTCCACAACTGAGTGCGCAAACCCCTGCAGCTGAGTGCGCAGGATAGGTAGAGTCTGTAATCGTGGGAAGAATTAATAAAAGGGAACTTTTACCATGTTTTTGTGTATCTTTTCTTGGTTTATGTATTATTGGGTATGAATTGCAAGTTTACTGTTTATTTACTGTGCGAACTCATATGAATGTGCTGAATAAGTAAATATAATATAAGGCATATGTTTATATGAAGATAATTATCTGTTATAAGAAGATAAGTAAGATCTCAGGTGTGACTTAGGGAAATAATGTAGATCGTTGCTCCAGTAGTGCAAAAGCCCCACAGCCCCTGGTTAAGGCTACAGGAAGGCGAATATATCAGGACGCGAAGGCTAGGGATGTGTGCGAAGTAACCTACATGAAGGGACTCTCAGTTGGACCAAATCAACCCCTCAGACATCTCAAGGGTGCTGAAACCTGGTTCCAACAGCCTCCCATACTAGTTCGGGTGAGACCTCAGTCTATGCTCCACAGACTATTGCCGAAAGGGCCAGTAGTATAGGGATTTGTTTGGCTAATTAACTCTAAACTTGGGTCAGGCCCCAACAAGCCAACAACCGGCAAAGATATTGTTCTAATTGTTAAAGTTTGGAAATATATTAAGTTGGAACAAGACTGGTTTGGTTATGAATGAGATTAGATTTAATCGACTTATTCAAGAAAAGAAAATATTTCAGTTAAATATATTACTAATAGAACATAAAAAATAAGTAACTGACCTTGATTATATTTGTTTTTCTTGTTGCTTTAACTATAGACAATAATGACAAAGTTGTATCATCCTAATCTGTACTTGGTCTAAAGGGCTAAACTATGGTAATTATTCTTGTTAAACGATCTAACTAAAATAATCAAACCAACAATAAAAATTAGCAGACAAATTAAGAAAAGGCAAGCACGTCAAGGTCAAACAATATAAAATCAAGATAACGAATTAAACTAGGAAATGGCCACTTTGTTCCCCAATATTGTCACCAAGAAGGATGATGATGAATTTAGTAAAATTCCACTCTCACAACCCTCGAATCCAAGGTTTGATAGGGAAAGGACATGGGAACAAAGCCTTGTTTAGAGCAACGTTGTTATAGTACAAATTTGAAGTAAACTCTGGACTTCTCGCAAACCTTATGGCTATCAAAGAAAAAGTCGTGATATACTGAATTTCTGGCTTTGGAGAACTTGTGAGGGTTGATTTTTTAATTCAACCTTCGGAAAGCTTGTGATTTTTCTCTCTTCATGATGTTTCCAATTGAAAATCTAATCCTTGTACATGTTGTTTACTAACTCTAAGTGTCTTATGTTGTGTACAAATGGGTGTACCTTTTTCTCATAATAACAATTGCCCCCTAATATGTGAGGTTAGGAGAAAACATATAGTTGAAATACATCATGTTTTTTATTTTTATTTTGATGATGAGTATTTCATACTTCTTGAGAGATAGAGAAACTTGTTGCGGATATTATTAGGGAAAGATCCTTCACTGAGAACTAAAACAAAACCATGCTCTGAAGAATATTGATACAAATGTGTTTATACGAAACGGGCATGTGCCATGCACATTATGATGACTATGAGTAAGTACTACAATCATACAAGAAAGGTTATATTAACTCAATGCTAATGTGGCTGACATGCTAATGGTTGAAGAAGATAACTTCTTTTTCCCTCAAGGGCATCTCTGAAAAATCAACTGAATTAGGTGCCCCCATACATCAAATATAAAGCACTACTAAATGAGGTGTGATTGGATGCATGGGTCTTCGACTAAATGAGAGAACAACAATAATCATTAAGTTTGATACTACACAAACATGAAAATTTATGTTGGTCTTGAATGTTAGGGAGACTAATGACATCAAATGGAAATAATGATTCCCATTGTGCCACCTAAGATTTTCTCAAAAGGGGGGAGGAACCAAGGAATTACTTTGATTCTAGAAGATGAGTATCAATGTCGATAGAAAAAGATCACGAATCGTACAAAAAATGATTTTGGTAATCCCATATTAATTTGAGGAAGATGTTTGTAATAGTATGAGTCCTTAGACATCATAGCAAGAGTTAACAGTAGAGGAGGGATACAAAAAAATTTAGTCACAAGTAAGAGCTAAGAGTAGTCAGAAATCAAAGACGTTTAGTCACAAGTAAGAGCTAATAGTAGTCAGAAATCAAATATTCATATTTACTTTAAAAGTTTTCGTCATTTTACTTAAAATGATTAATTAAAAAAAGAAATGTCATATCAATAGGAATTATCCTTTTTTTAGCATGTGGTATTAGTAAGCCATTGTATTGGCCCATGATATTCTAGCATGACAAGTTAAAAATCTCCATGACAACATTGGAATACATTTCCATAGTTAGGAATCTTACTACATATTTTTTTAAATATATACATGTTTAACTTATATATTATTTTTTTATAATTAATAATAATCATTTAAAGGTGTAATCTAACTTATAGAAAAAATGGAATTATTTTTCTGATTAGTTTCAATCAAAATTCTCAATAACCTGCAAAGTAACAAACATAAATAGAAAACCACACTTGGACATATTTCACCAAAACCATGAGTAGATGGCATTCATTAAAAATAAATAGTACCCGAATATCGGTTCAAACCGAATGAGTAATAAGAAATGGTGGAGCCAACCAATGGGAGGTCCCAGCGATTCTGAAAAGGGTGGGTTCAAAAAATAAGCTTATACTACCCTCTTTTTCTATATCAGTCATTCTCCTTTCTCAGTGGTATACCTGAGAAGGTGCCTAAATTTTCCCCCTTTGGTATGACCCTCGTTTCCTTCGTCTGGACTATGGAAACTTTTTCGGTGGCCTTCCAGGTTGTCATGTGGAAGCCTTCGGCTGGGCCATGTGTCAGCCTGTGGTTGGCCATCATTCCAACCAATAATAACCATGACATTGCGACCATTCAGAATGTGCCACATGGTACGATTTCGTTAGCCGAGGATCCCTTTAACCAAGTCAACGTCCAAATCACCTATCCAATCAGTGCCACGTTATTCGAATAGACTACTGACTGGGCTTTCCTTTTGTTTTTTAAATTCCCCAGTTTCAGAAAGTGAAAAGAACTTGTTTTTGGAGACATACAGAGTCTGTTTTGCATGAAACAAGTTATGTCAGATTCAGTATGACGATCACGACACATACATCTAGGTTCCACACTAATTTGAATTTTTTTAAATATGAGCTATATTTTGAGCACTTGATCATTGTCAATAAGGTCTGTCCTCTAGTGGAGTCTTTGAATTTGATTTTGAAGCTTGATTGGAGTTGACAGGTGAATGGTGCACAACTTGCTTATGTCTAAAAATTGTTCATCATCAGTAATCAGATTTCGATTTTCATCGTACTAACCAGGGATGATATCACCTTCGTTCCCTTGCAATGATGCCAAAAGATTATCACTTAGAGGAAACTTGGCTACAGGAAAACCTCCAAGGTAACCTCGAACCTCTTTGAGGTTGAAAGCTGACCCATTCAATCTGGAGAGGGATCTCTCCGTTAAATACAACTACTCTAGGTCACTTTAGTAGTAGGTTTTCCACTTTAAGCTTTGTGGCGATATTTAGTTCATATGGATAAAAATTGGTTGGGTTTTTTACAAAATGCACCATTGGTCATGGAGTCCAGTTCTAGAAATAATGCTACATAACTAATGAGCAGGTTACAAAAAGAATGATAGCAACAAATCCTTTCACAAATTTGACAAATTTGGAAGAAGAAAACAATATTATAATTGATGGAAGCAACAAGTAATAGTGACTGAGAAATGATGAAACCAGAGCACAAAGAATCTCAATTTCAGATACTAAAGTTTCCATACATGAAGAATACTTTTCATAAATAGAGAAATAACGGACAGGGAACTATAACACATGAATTTTCTACAAAAGTTCATCAAACTGTAATATATTTAACATCTACTCAAATACACCTGAATGCTAATGTTTTTAAAATAAAATGTAATCTTTACTTCCTCTATTGTTTTTGTCTTTATAGAAAAGGAGAAATAACTAAAACAAGTTTCTAGCAAAACGTAATTACGAAACATAAAAATAATAGCAACGTACATCTAAAATACATGCATATATAACTTTCTAATCCTATATACTTCTAAATATCATGTTTTTGTTGAATTCATGGCTAGCGATAAGCATAATAAAGTCGAATTTGGTGAGGTGGCATCCAAGTCAACAACTCTCCATGAGTTTTTTTCCTCACGAAATCTTGAAAAATAGGGTCTTGTGATCCCCTCGAAAATTCAAAACCATGATAGTTGTTAGTAAACCGAGACAGGTTTTTCTAAATGAGTCTGTTTTGGACAAAAACATCTTTCAATGTCATAAAATGTGTTCTCATTTGTATTGAAATCATGCCCAGAATTATTGCTTTGTATAGGAAAACCAAAGTTTTAACTGCCAATTTCGCTGATAGACTAACTGTCAGCGTTTCCCTTTTGCCTATTTTTAGAATTCGCTGATAGTGGGAATGTAAGCATTTCTTTTGTAAAATGTTACCAATTTAACAACAAATTTACCAAACTTACAAATGAAAACATGAATTTACAGAATGAAATGAGTTTAACAGTGGAGCAGGGAAAACATTACAATTTAGGAAAATCATTACGATTTGGGGAAAATATGTTTTAAAGCATGATTAATTGATAAACCATACACCGATGGTAGTAGAAAAATATATGATTTAACATCACACCTACCCGCACCACACTTGCAAACATCATCATTGATGCTAATGTGGTCAATGTAGTTCCAAATTTTAATTTGAAATTTGTTTTTGGTACTAATAATTGGCCTACCAATTTTATCAGAAACGTTGATAAGCCCATTATTAGTAGATTTCTTCAAAAAAATATAACTGGAACACTTAAAATGCTGATAGCCCCACTATCAGTGATTTCCCTGTTTATTACAATTAAAATGCTAACACAAATGTCAGCATTTTCTGAAAAAAAAAAAAAAAAAAAAAATAAAAAAATAAAAAAAAAAAATAAATATATATATATATATATATATATATATATATCATTATATATATATATATTATATATATATATATATATATATAAGTATATATAAATAAATAAAAAAAAAAAAAAAAAAAAAAAAAAAAAAAAAAAAAAAAAAAAAATAAATTAAATAAATCAAAAAATAAATAAAATAAAATAACAAAGTTAATGTACACCCCCCAATCCTGAAATCCCTGAAGTTAATGTGTTGATAACACCCCAATCCTGAAATCCTGAGTTAATGTGATAACACCCCCCAATCCTGAAATCCTGAAAAACTAATAACTCTGCTGGATTTTGAGTGAGATATAAAGTTATACTTTCTCCATATGAAATCTAATGAGGTCGAAACCACTTTGAAACATCCCCAGTGATTTCATAGAAATGTTAAAAATTTAAGTAAAAGGATGAAAAAGAAAGATAAAAGAGAATGTCACTTTTACTTGAAGAATTTAACATTACCATGAATTTCATGTCAATACTAGGGCCATGGGTTTGAATATTACACTACTATCAACCTAATATTACCATAGTCTTTTATTTCTCCCTCCCACTCTCAATACTCCCACAATACTCATGAATCTCTATTCTCTAGCCCACTTGTTTTTTTCCTTCACATAGCCAATGTATTGTATAAACAATACTTTATAATACAGACATTGATACACAATATATAAAAACCCTTTAGCCCCCTATTATATGCTCAATATATTATTTCATATTTTTGTCATTTTTTATGCCCTAATATGAACGAATGTGATATGGTATTGCTTTTTCAGTGAAGCCCCTGTGGGCATGGTAACCCTCAACTATTAAGGGAGAGAACTTTCATTTAGAAACCCCTCAAAATGCTTTCATTTAGAAGCCCCTCTAACAAATTTAACCACCCTAAGAACCCTTTGAATAGTTTGTTGTTTTGTCGTAGGTAAATCCTCATGGGCTTATTCCATAGCTTTCATTAGGATGGGTCTTCTACCCGATCATATAGGATCCTTGGATGAGATTTGGAGCTTCCCTAATCCCTTTGCCAACCCTTCTGGGGGTGGCAAGGTGAATCATGATTTCAGGTTATAACTACTTTCACCTACCCCTGAATTATCATAGGGGGATGGAGAAGATGAAATCACAAGAGATGAGAAGCCTTCTAAAGAAAATCAACTGGGACAAAGACTGAGGTAGATAAGGGGTAATTGGGAAGGAGGGAGGCCCAAGAAGAGGAAGAGAGGAGACAAATAAGGAATTACTAATAATAAAAACAAGGGAAAGTGAGCAGGGAGGAGAGGGAGAGGGGTTACCTCCCATCAATGCATCTGACTCTAGTTATGGAGGTGTTTTCTTTGAACCTCCCCTTTCTATGTTACTCATCCATAGGTAATCATATGTTATTAGATTTACTATGTCATCCATTGTAGCCATAGTCTCCATACCCTTTGAACTAGAAATTTTCATCTTTGAAGGTTGTGACGGGGTTCTTCCATGGAATGGGAGCTCACAATTTTTTACCAGATTCCTATATCTATGACATTGCTTGCAATGAAATGGGAACCCTTCATAGTCCAACATTTGAAGATTTTCTGACCCACGCCCAATGTCAATATTTTCTGGTAGCCCATGGGTAACTCCTTTTGTAGATCTAGGAGCACTAATATATAGGCTACAATTAGGATTCTTAACATTATGTAAGAGGAGTCATGATAGAGGTATTTACCTACGGAATTTCCAAAATCCTCAAATATACAAGTATCCTAGTAGCTGGATGGTAATCCAAGTAGTTTAACCAATATTAGGGCCTCGTCTAGCGTTTCCTTCTTGGCGTTAAATAAGGGGGTCCAAAACTTAAACACAAAAGTAATGTTGTCAATCTTCCATGCCTTCTGCTTGATTTGATCGGCCTCCCCTACATCCTCAAACCTTATATGAATCCAACCCATTGTTAATAACATCACCTCTAAAGGGTGTTGAACCACCAACAAAATCTCTTGTTTGACCCATGATTTTATAAATTCAAAGTTGAACTGCATACCATTAGGTTTCCCTACCATGTATTTTTCAGCGATGTTTATGGCATTTTCGAGTGGGAAATCCCTACCTAGCACCACGAGGACTTCAGTTAGTGAACCTCTGACATATGACGTGCATTCGTGGCATATTAAATAATACCGTTAATTTGACTACATATTGGAAAATATCTCTAAAAATCACATTATTTAACCCCCTATTAATACAAATCCAATACACCTTCCCAATTAAAAAACCCCTACTTTCACAAGATATTGTAGGTATTCATTTTTTTATTAACATTTTTTATACCCCTTTATATATTTTCTTTAACTTTGGACTCCATCTTTTATACATGCAAATATAAAAAGCCTCAACCCTCTATATATCCTCCAATATGTTATGTCAAATTTTCCTCAATAAATAGTCCCCATTATGAACCCACGTGGTATGATATTGCTCCCCCAATGGATCCCCCATGCCCAGCACCAACAATGATCTCACCTTGCTTAATTTTTTGATAAATTGGTATTTGTTGTTCTTAGCCCCCTTCTTTCAACTATTCTTTCATTCTCGTTTCCTGGTAGATAGGAATTTAGATTCTTTTTTAGCCTTGATTATCCCCTCAGATTTTGGGTATTGACCCTTTTCCTCATCTGATACTAGTACATCATGTAATAAACAACTAGTCAAATGCTATGGTGAGGGCCCATTTGGGAGAGCATAGATTGATGAAACCCCTGTTAAAATGAGACTCTCACCAAAACATGGTTCCATAAAGATATTAGAAAGGGCATTGGTGTTTTGTATCATGATAGATGAAATCCAGTAGGGCTTAAACCAAAGTGGGATGAGTTCCTGACAAAGACCCATGATGCCTCTATAACATTTTTTCTCCAACCCAATTGTCCAAAAGCCTAGGTCGTCAGGAATGTTTTCCCCAAGAGAGACCGCCCCTTGAAAAACTTCTTTTGTGCCTCTAGCTAGCCTTCCAGGGATGACTAGGGCTAGGTTGTGGACAATTTTGGTTTCAATTCTTATTAGTGAACCCATTCGATCAACCTTCGCTTTTGCCTTAAACTTCGATGTGGATACCCATATCGAGGTTTCACTTGCAGGCCCTAGCTCATCATCTACTCTTTCTATCCTAGCTCATCATCTACTCTTTCTATGTCCTCTATGAAAAAATCCCTACCAGATCAACCCATCGATCGACATACATAGTAATTGTCAGCGCTACTTCTGGCTAACCTAATAGTTGGGCCCTGGGTAGGCTTACGTGAGAGTCACGACAATGATACCTTATACTATGACACTCCCAAAAATTGTGAAAAGTCTTGTACTGCTACTTCAAAAATTTGTTTTCTGCTTATTCACCAAATAGGCTTTCACTCACCATTTCGGGACTCCTCTTGCTCAAGGGCACTTTACCATGGAGTTTTCCTCACAATGAAGCCCACTTATCTTGCAATCCCAAATAATCCCAAAAATGATAGCTAATATGTTGGAAAGTGAAAGTCCCAATCTTAAATTAATCTAGGTGATATATAAAATAAAATATAATCATTAAAAACTATAACATGATTTCTAAATAATTTTGTTAACAATACATGAGCCAATACTGATAACACAGCCCAAAATATAACTATCAATAGAACTTGTTCTTGTGACAATTTTTTAAATTAAAATCATTTATAATGAAATATCCAACACTTGATTGTATATAATATTAAAATATTTTATAAAAAAGAAAATGATACCTGAAAATCTAGATTCAGAAGAAGAAAAAGAGGGTGGAAAACGGTACTGAAAAACATTTTGACTCTGTTGCCTATATAAATATTTACAATCGTCATGTAAATATTACCGTGATAAGCGGAGGAAAGCCTTTTGAGCACTATATATCACACATCATAAGGAAATTTGTTCCGCATAATAATTTCTTTCCGCACTAAATTTAATTTTGATTCTCCTCTGCTTTTGCATGTCCCATTAATGATTTGGTTTGCCAAATTTGGAAAGTTCCTTTCTTTTTGGCATTTTTTCTGAGTTTTCTATAAATTATTCTCATTTTATTCAAAATAAATGGGTCATATACTTTATAATTACAGGTCGTAAGTTTTCATTATTCTTATTAAAAAAATTGTTCGTATATATAAAAAAAAAATTATACATAATCACATGTTGTTAATCGACTCCTAAAATATGTTTAAAATTAGAGTTTGAGTTTGGTTCAACTGCTGGTGACAATTTTTGTAGAAGTAATGGACATTGCATAGCGTTAATCATAATAAAAGCTACAAAATAATAATGAAAATGTTATAAACTATTTTTTTATAAATAAATTTTTGTTATTCATTTGTATATACTATATATAGATAAGAAGTTAAAATCTCCTTTTATTATGAATAAAAAAGTGGTGTATAGCAATGACAGTAAATATTTCTATGTAAACCCCATTGTTAAAAGATTTATTAGACAAAATTAATTAAATAAAATATTTCACATCCAATTAAATCTAACCATGTACTTCACAATCAAAACATTCACTTAAATACAAACTCTACCTCACAAAATCAAAGGTAATGAGGTAAATTACAAAAAGGGACATCCATAAATAGCTATTGCAATGGCTTACATAGTCAAAGTAAACATAATGTACACCCAACAAAACCGAAAACCACACTTGGAAGGAAGGAAGTATTTCACCAAAAACTGTGAGTAGATGGCCTTCATTGAAAAAGAAACAATACCGGAATGGCCTTCGTTCAAACCGAATGAGTAATAAGAAAAGGCGGTGCCAATCAATGGGAGGTGTGAGTCCCTATACCACCCTCTATTTCTCCGCCATTGCCATCCTCCTCTCGATCAGTTGGTGTAGCTGAGAAGGTGCCTAAATTTTTCCAAGAATGACGTGACATGTCATAAACCCACAAACACTCTTTCACGAAAACCCCGTTACATCTGTGAGAGCAAATGAGCTGCACAACACCCCGACCTCCGTTGAGGTAACATGGTATTGGTATTGGAAAAGGTGGGTTTGAAATCATGTAATTTGCTAATGATCTCAGCATTCTTTTCTGCATATCAAATTTCCAAAATTGTAGTTTCTTCTGCTTTGTCAGACTTATGACACACAGCTCATTTTCATGCTCTGCAATACAAAGGGGATCAAACAACTCGTCACCTAGAATGATTGGCTCCCACCACGCTTCCTCTTCAGAGTCAAATACCAACACCATAAAAGCAGACTTATGACACACAGCTCATTTTCATGCTCTGCAATACAAAGGGGATCAAACAACTCGTGACCTAGAATGATTGGCTCCCACCACGCTTCCTCTTCAGAGTCAAATACCAACACCATATCTGGAACGTCCAAGAATGGGGCACCATCCATCAACCAACACAGAAAACGGCCATTCACAGATAGAGCATTAACATTTAAGGGGAAACCAATTTTAACTTTAGTAGTAACTTCATTGAATTCCCTTATCTTTGTCCACCTTTTCTCTTTCAAGTTGTAAATAGAAGTCATCCTTGTAACATTACACACGAACGGATCGAAATTCCCGCACAAGACGAGCTTGCAAACACCCTTTTTCCGATCGAAGACGATTCCAGAAATCTCTGCAGAATGTGTCCCGTCACGGCCAGTGACAGGTGGACTCAAAGTCCAATAATCAGGCTGTGTCCGGTCGCGGTCAGTGACTGGTGGACTCAAAGTCGAACGATCAGTGACACGCAGACTAAAAGTCAAACTCTGGCCTTCCCCGGAAAAGAGAGGGTTGAACACGAGAAACGTCCTTTTCCCCATGATAAAACTCTTTTTTGTGACCACAAAAGGATCCAAGAATGGAAACCACCTGGTGATCAGAAGGGCGGTTCCTATGAATGGCGGGGTGCCAAATTGCTAATGGCCATAAATTCATAATGTCTAGATTCAAAACTTTTTCCATTATTATCTCTGTATGTGCCGATTTAGCAGTTTTAGATTTTAGAAACTTGCATCATATGCATAATGAAAAAAAAACCCAAAAAGAAAGAAACTGTTATTTTTGAAATAAAAGTTTCTCAAAATTTAAATTTTAATCCCCAAATTTAACATTTTTAAAATTTTAATTCTAAAAAAAATGAAATTTAAAAAAAGGGTTAGCCCTTCTTAAAAAATGTTAAAATATTATTCAATTTTTTTTTTAAATGTCAAAAATCATATTTTAATTTTTTTTTAACTTGTAAAAATCTCTCATTACTTCTCTGACGTGCCAGAGGCCCTTTGAAGGGCTCTGACGTGTTCAATTTTGAACCCTGCCTCTGATCATAGTGAATCACAAATTCCAAGTTTGACAAGAAATTAGACCCAAAATATTTACATGACAATTGTAGTCTCCGTAAATCCATGGGGAAAGCCTTTTCAAAACCATCAATTGGGCATTACCAGGAAGTTTATCCCATCTATTTTCCATGCACTCCTCTTTCTTAATCCGCCGCTCCATGCTCTTTCTTCCAAATCAACAAGATTCTCAATCCCCTCCGTGTACTGAAATAAAAAACAACAAAATAGTTTTGGTTACCTTTCCCAAGACTATAATTTAAACTTTTCCTCTTTGCCTAGTTAAAGCTCCGAAGCTTTTTCTATTAATTAGAATCTACTTGATATTTATCAATTAAAAAGATTGTATTTTCCTATTTTAACAAATTAATTCACTTCATTATTTATGTTATTTCTATGATAAAATTAAATATTTTAATTATTTTTAAATTTTGATTGGTAAAAGAAAGGAAATATATTTATACTATAAAATAAAAATATTTAATGATATATTGATCTCTTAATTATTGAAACCCTAATATTATCTAATTTGAGTGGATCCAAAATGGTTTTTTTATAAGATTTAAATTATTATATTGATTTTAGAATAATTTGTGTGAAAATTATTAATTTTTTGAAAAAAATTTTAAATTATTTTTAATAATTTAAGACATATGTTTTTTTTAATAATCATGGAATTAATCATTTTTTAAATAATATGATGTTTTTATTATTGTTTTTATCTATTTACACCAAGTTATAATAATTTAGTAATTATTTAAAAATATAAATAAAAATTAAGTTTCTTAATTAAATATGCTTTCTATTTTTATAGATTATTTACTCTTCATATATTTTATGCATGTCATAGTAATTCACATATCAATAGTTTCTTTTTTATAAGAAATGTTACATTTATTACCAGACACCATAATTACTATACTTTACATTTTAATAGATTATTTACTCCTCATATATTTTATGCATGTCATAGTAGTTCACATATCAATAGTTTCTCTTTGATAAGAAATGTTACATTTATTACCAAACACCATAATTAATGTGCTTTCTATTTTTATAGATTATTTACTTCTCATATATTGTATGCATGTCATAGTAGTTCACATATCAATAGTTTTTCATTTATAAGAAATGTTACATTTATTACCACACCACCATCATCAATAATATATAGAATTTATTAAATTAAAGTTTTTTTTTTTCCCTTACCTATAAAGTTGTAAAGTCTAATTACAACCCGTAATGATATTTAGTTTCATGGATGAGATTCTAACTTTAAAGTCATTTTTTTTTTTTAAATCTTAGAGTTAAAACTTATAACTAAACTTATTTTTGAAATAAGGCATTAAAATTGATTATTTTAAAATAATATTTAAATTAATTTTAATTAACTGAAAAAAATATTATTGAAAAAATACATTTTTTAAATAATATATTTTTTCAAACCATGGGTTGAGTAATAATCATGATGCTTCCAAAAATAATGACAACATTAATAGGGTTGGGGACCCTTCTGTTCAGAATTCACAAGGAAAAAGTGTTGTGAATCTCTCATCTATAATACTCAATCCTGAAGAAACTAAAATCTTGAGCAAGGGTTTGGGATTTGCAGTCTCACCAAAGAACATTCCTTTTGAAAGCATCATTTGCAACATTCAAAATGGGCACAAGGTCTTTCATCAAACGACAGGGAAATATTAAGACAGGAATGTTCCTTAGCCTTGTTGAAATCTAAACGCCCAAAGAGTAACCTTGATAAAGAAGGGTGAGAGGCTTTGAAGTCTCTTCTTAATAATGATAAAATAGTGGTTCTAAAAGTTGATAAAGGTGGAGCAACCGTTGTGTTAAACAAGGAAGACTACATTCACAAAATGAATGAGCATTTGAGTTGTGGAAGTTATAGAAAGGTCAATTCTAACCCGATTCCCAAGGTGATAAGGCAGGTCAAGAAGGCCATCATGGAAACCAACCTGGATGACAAAATAAAAAAGAGGTTGACGCCCACCTGTGAGGTTATTCATAGAATCTATGGATTACCAAAAATCCATAAAGAAGGGGTCCCTCTCAGACCAATTGTTAACACTATTGGTTCCCCTACATATGAATTAGCTAAGTATGTAGCCAAAATCCTAAAACCTCTGGTTGGTAACACAGACTCCTTCATAAAAGACTCAACAGATTTTGTTAAACTTATTAAGGATAAAAAGGTGGATAAAGATGATATTCTAGTAAGCTTTGATGTCGTATCATTGTTTACAAAGATCCCCGTTGATGAAGCTGTGCATGTTATAAAGATGGCCACCGATCCTCAAACAACAAAACTTGCGGAAATATGTTTACGGTCCACTTTTTTCAGTTTTCAAGATCACTATTATGAACAAATTTCAGGAGTTGCCATGGGTTCCCCGCTCTCACCTATTGTCGCTAACCTGTACATGGAGTACTTTGAGAAAAAATCCCTTGAATCATTCCACTTAAAACCAGCATGGTGGAAAAGATTCGTCGATGACACCAACCTGAATTGGACTCATGGTAAAGCAGAGCTTGAGAAATTCTTCAATCATCTTAACTCCTTATCCTCTGAAATCAAATTTACTATGGAGCTTGAAGAGAATGGTAAGATTCCCTTTCTAGATGTCCTGATCAGTAGAAGAGAGGATGGAACTTTGGAACACCAAGTCTATAGGAAGAAAACTCACACGGATAGCTATCTTCATGCTGACTCTTACCATCATCCATCCCAGAAATCTGGTGTTTTAAACACCCTTGCTGTCAGAGCTTTCAGGATTTCTGACCCGGATCACCTAAAGGAGGAGATTGAGCACTTAACCTCTGTCTTCAAAAACATTGGGTACAAAGAATGGAGTATCAAGAAAGCTATAAAAAGGGCTCAAAACAGGGCCCTCTCTAAGCGTACCCCTGAGGACAAAGAAAATCAGGGGAGGGTTTACCTTCCATACATCCAAGGGTTTACTGACAATATTGCGAAAATATTAAAAAAGAAAAACATAGATACTCAATTTACAACATGTGGAACTATAAGGCAGATGATGAGGTCAGTTAAGGACAACATCGATCGTTAGCAACTCAAGGGAGTGTACAAGATTGATTGCTCATGTGGTAAGAGTTATATTGGGGAAACAGGTCGATCTCTGAAAACAAGGCTTAAAGAGCACGCAGCTGACATAAAGAATGATAGATCTCGTACGTCAGCCCTTGCAGAGCACTCATCCAAGACCAAACATCATATGTGTTTGGAAGACGCCAAGGTAATTGCGAGGGAGGACAATTATCATAAAAGAAAAATGAGAGAGGCCATTGAAATTATGAAATTCCCGTGGAACCTCAACAGGGACAATGGAAGTGAAATCAGTGGGAACTGGTTTCCCCTGATCAGACGAATTACCCCCTCGAAGCCCTTGGAAGCTCAAGATCAATAGACCTTCCGGTCAGAAGGTTTGTTTTCTTATTAATTAATTAATCATCACAAA